>JAQQPU010002177.1:24869-54055 GCA_029168905.1 Artemia sp. Kazakhstan ARC1039 | reverse complement strand
CCCCCCCCCCCCCTTAAACGACGCCACTGAGTACAATGGAAATAGTAGACACATTGTTAGAAAAACAGAAAAAAACAATATATATTCCAAGAGAGAGTAGAAGCTGAGGGGAGGGGATAAAACCAACTCTTAACACAAATAAAATCAATCGCAATGATCAAATACCATAACAAGTAAAAATAGTAAAAAAGTTATAAATAAAGCTAAAACACAAGATAGACAAAGGAAAAAAAAGAAAATAATCCGAATAATCAAATATTTGTTGGGAAAGCTTTTATTAAAGAATATTTTAGAGTACTGAAATTGACCTTTTATTTTCCGATAGGTATGTAGAGTTTGATCCAACAGGAACACGGTTGATCACAGCAATCTGGAATCCGACCTCACAGAGTAGAATGTCGACAGCACAGAGTTTGGGATCACAGAGACCTACAGTTGCTGCTGAAAATATAGAAGAAAATTCGGGTCAGTTGCGGGCCCGTTATCAAGATCTGCTTTCTCGCTATGTATCTCTGAGAAATCGCTATAGGAATTTATTCCATTGGGCCACATCAGTAAGTGGATGCTCTGCTTTTATCCTATATTTAAGGCATATTTCATGAAGGTTTATGGCGTTTTTATTTGAAGGTTAGGTCTTATTTGTTATTTTTTTTTAACAATTTTTATTTGGAACGATTCCAAAACAATTAAATTTTGAGCCTGAGGAAATTTCCACGTAAAACTTAAACTCACTTTTCAGGGACACATATTGGAACTGTTGAGTGCTTGAATGTACAAAACAGCCAAGTAAGTTCGTATCCAAGGGAGGGGTAGATTAGGGGGGTTTGAAAAAGACTAGTCTAAGCGAAAAAAAATACAAGAAATGTCAGTCGTACGATCGACAACTTTTCTCTTTTTAAAAATCTACTTGCCTTAAATTCAACCTCTGTCACTTCGAAAACGAAACCTTAAAGAAAAAAAAGTATTCAAAAAATGTTTTAGTAAGTTATAATATACTTTTCTTCAATAGGACGTTAATTTTTTTAATAGTTAGAAATCTACCGACCTTAAATTGAACTTGTGTCGTCACTTTTGCCTTCGAGAAAGCCTACATTTTGTTGGCTGCAAAGCCTTTAAAATCCCTTTTGTCGAATGTGGATGCTCGATTTTTGCAGGGGCTTCTAAACCTCCTACTGGCAGCGCCCCAGAGGATCCAAAATAGGGCCTCAAGGGTGAGATGCAACTCTAATTGGCTAACTTTAAAGGGTGAGATTGCAACTCTAATCGGCTAACTTTAAAATATGAGATGCAGCTCTAATTGGCTAACTTTAAAGGGTGAGATGCAGATATAATCGGATATTTTTAAAGGGCAAGATGCAGCTCTAATTGGCTTTACAGCCTTTTCATGAGAGATTTGATGCGGTGCCAATGTCTGTTTTTTACAAGTGCATCCACTACTCTCCCTCTGACGAGATGTCTCTATTTGTACAGCAGGTCAAACCAATACAGCAAACACGCAAGAACACGGTGCGGTCGGAGACATCCTACAAGATGAGACATTCCGTACTGAGTACTTGCAGAATAGCTTTGTAAGATACTGCAAACCCCTTTTAAAATGGTCTCTTCAAGGATGCTATCCCTGAAAACCCGTCCTTTGATTCCTTTAAAGGGAGTTTTAACAGACGTAACTCTAGGGAGAAACTTAGGAAATTGGTTAACTAATGCATTGTTTTTAGCTGCCTGACTTTATGAATTTTTTATATAAAAAGAGATCATTACAAAAAAAAGAAGTCAGTTTCATGCTAAAAAGCTGTCTCTAAATGGTCTAAAATAGTATTACGCTCAATATTAATGTTTGTTCTATGGCCCCGAGTACCCGAGAAAGAAATTGGAAATGCGAAAAAAGTCACGCTAAACTTGTTTACAAATAGTTAAAAATATACTTACCTAAACTGAATATGTGTCAGGCTTTTTGGCTCGCAAAAAGAAGCAATAAATATACTTACAAAGTCTTTTTAAATTATTGAAAACTTATTTTCCTTCAATANAACTTTTGTACTCACCCGAGGTATTAAAAAAGAAAATTAAAAAAGAAAAAAAGGACATGGTAAATTTATTTTAGATAGTCAAACATATACTTAACTTAAACTGAATATGACTAATTTTTAGCGGCTTTGAAAAAGAATATAAAACGAGAAGAATATGTAGTCTCGCGCTCCAAAACTTTTTATTATATTCCCAAATATAGTTAATCTAAATTGAAACCTTAAAATATTAAGGCTATGTGGTACCTTAAGATATCGCCCTATCTCGTTAATTTTTTTAGTTCGGATGGCCTAATTCTTTAGAATTGACTGGGCGATCTTGCCATAATTTGGATAAGTGGTCCGAATAAACGACAGAAAACTAAAAGTCGATACCTAATTTCCCAGAAATCTTATAAAAACCATTTAACTTCTCCCGTTTTGTGCCAGAGATAGAGATATTCAGATTTAACTAAACCTAATTCCTTAGAAAGTGTTATTTTTTTCGACTGAACAGAGCAGAATCCTCTTTTTAAACTTGACGAAAAGGAAGTCCCGAAAAATATACTAGCTACTTGCTAGGAAAAATGTACAAATTAGCTCAAGGGATTTATTTTTTGAGCAATTTGAGAGGTTCCAGAGTTCCATGTGGAGCTGGGAAAATTCGCTAGAGTGCCCTATGTTTTTGAGACAGTCAACCGATGCTGAGGCTTGTAAAATGATTTTCAAGGTATAGAATGGCTTTAAGAAGATATAGAATGGCTCAAATAACCAAATGGCTCGAATGGAAAAAAGGAAAATTTAAAATGCGAATCTTCTTCTTAGTTTTCTTTTCTTTTAATTCTTAAAAGTACACTAGATTGAATGGAACCTTTCTCCCCCCAACGACGTGAAATAGAACCTTAAAAGCTTAAAAAAAGTTTTTCTGCTCAATAAAGTAATTTTTAGATTGAAAGAATATAAGATTTTAAATTGGCTGTATGTCCTTACCTTGTAGCCGTGAAATAAAACCTAAAAGAGGTAAAGAAAAGTCTTAATCACAATAAAATTGTATTTAAATATTATAAAATATAAAATCTTATTTTGAATGCATTTATTTCCTTGCGGCTTTAAGAAGAACCTACAAACAAAACAAAACAAAAACAGAACTGAGCTTTATGCTCAGTCTTATGATAGATTGAGCGTTTGTGTCTCTTTGCAGCTCCAAAATAAGGGCAAAAAAATATTTCATATGCACAACAGTAATATTGTAAATGATTTAAATATGTGTATCTTTGATTGAAACTATTTTATTTTTAGCAGCGCCTGAAAATAATAGAAAATAAAAGCAACACAATGTTAGTTGTATACTCAGCAAATTTGCTTGAATAATACAATAATTTTATTTGATGATATAAATCTGCGTATCTTTGTTTAAAATTATTTTATTCTTAGTGACACCGAAAAAAAGAGCAAAGCAATGTTACTTGCATACAAAAAAAAAAAAAAAAAACTTACACTGTCCTAAAATGTTTCATGTAGATGTCAACAAGGCCGTATCCAGAGGGTGGGGGATTTTAGGGGGCAGGTTTTTTGCCCCCCCCCCACGAAAAATACAGGTTTGTGTACCCTCTCCCCCTCCAAAAAAATACTGGATACGACCCTGGGTGACACCGAACTGTAAAACACTTCAAGGTGTTACAAATTCCTGTATGCTCCATTGACGTTGATTTTATCCCCGCCTCCCTATCTCTTTATGTGAGCTAAGGTAATAGAGACCTTAGCAGTTTTCAAACTTACACGGGACATAAGCTGTTTGCTTCTGATAAGCTTTAAGGAACCAAAATAATTCTCACATGTTGTCAGAAAATATGCTTAAAGCGAGATAATTAGAGCATTATTATCACCTCAATATATGCTACGGATTGTTCTGGGTACCTAGCTGACTGACCGTATTTCAAACAGTAGACTGTACGTAAAGTGTTGTTAAATCCCGCTTTCAAGGGCTATAACAAGAGAAAGGTTGAAATGGCAAGGGTACATTCTGCGGATGAAGGATGACAGATTGGCAGATATTGTTCTTTTCGGCAAACCGTCTAGGGCTAAGCGGAAAGCAGGTCGTCCGCGGTTGGGGTGGAAGCATGTCATAAAGAAAGATTGAAGGAAAATTGGAAATTCCTAGGAGGGTGTGAAGAGGGAGGTTTAGAAGAGATTAGGATGGAGGGGGAGCGTGTGTACCTGTGTTGGCCTCAGGCGGCTTGTTGCTACGGTGAGTTAATAGCAGTGGTAGTAGTATTATCACCTCACGTAAAGAAAACGATTGAACATATTGTCAATCTATTTCATCATGATGTCACTAAATCAAGATAGTCTAATTTATAGTTTTAATAAAAAACATTCAAATATAGTAACCTCCAATTGAATTTTTCCTCCTTATATCTCTCTTCGAAAAACATCCAACCCCCCTTCTTCCAAAAAAAGTTTCTTTGTGGAATAGAAAATGAACGAAAGAAGAAGTGTACTTAAATATTTTAAACATATAACCTAGATTTTACGTTCTTTTGCCTAATAAAAAGAAAGAAAGAAATATTGTGTCTTAAAAATGCACGCTGCCAGAAAAAATCTTTTGACCCCCCCCCCAACTATTGAGTTCATTTGTTCTTATTCAATGGTCTCACGCTTTTTAAGGTTGATAACTTGGAGTCTTCTGGCCCAACTGGAAACAACGAATCTCAACCCTCGGTTAACATTGAAGATGAAGCCCCCGAATCTTCTCGGCAGCCAGAAAATCCAAGACAAAGGAGATATGAAGGTAATGGTTCATGTCTGGATAGTCAAGGGCCATGGACTGTATATTTGTTTTCCAAATTATTGGGGGGGGGGGGGCAATATTGGGAGAAACTGCCCTCTCCTCCCGGTACTATATATATACATATACATACTATCTTTATATGAAAGCAATAATTGTGTATATATGTATGTTCTCGAAAACGGCTCCATATTATCTCGGGAAAATTGGTATCTTGGGATGTTCTCGCATAAAAAACGGTCTAGATAGGTCAAAAGTCTGAGAAAAATCGTTAAGAGCCTTAATTTTGGTTTTTACAAATGGCATCATGTACTATGTTAGTACATCATATAAGCATTTCTTATGACATCATATAAGTATTTTTTTATATGATGTCATGTATAGCATAAAAAAGATTATCGAGTCGCCAACGCAACAGTTATTTATATAATATAATGTCTGTTGAAAGGCCCAAAAATCGAAAATTTGCAGTTGCAATTACTATAAATGATGATTCTTTGGAACCAACACCTGAACTATCAAACGTGATAAGATGTGAAATTTGACAACCTGGACCATCAATTGCGACAACACCAATACGGACAGCTAAAGCAAAGGCCATTGCTAAATTGTCTGAAGTAATCAAAATCCAAAATCGTGCCAAAAATGAAAGTGAAGAGCAAAGACACGCGGTTGACATCGATAAGGTCATCAATACCTACCATACCTTTGAAAATCAAAATATGGACATGATAAATCGTTGGATACATGGGAAATCCATATCGCCAACCCTTTGTTTTTTTTAAGAAAGGTATGGGGCACGCGGCAGGCTCCTACATATAGATTCTCAATATCGCTTGTCTTCTAAACACAGACAATTTGAGCCTTTTCTTGATGTCGTGACGTCCAAATGGATCTTAAATTAGAAGTGCTGCCTTTGTAAGACTACATTTTTTTTTATTGGACCTTTAACTTTGGCCTCGGCTTGTCTTTCGTCATTATGAAAGACATATTGCTGAACCTTTGTTTCTTTTAATTTTTCAGGTGGCGGGACAAAAACTTGTTTTTCTTCCAACGATTTATCTAGCCCAGGTTTTAATTTTACAAGGTATGGAAGGCATTGACGACCACCTTTGCTTCTTTTAATTGTTGAGGTGGTGGGACAAAAACTTATTCTTTTGCCCTGGCTTGTCTTTTGTCATTATGAAAGACATATCGCCAAACCTTTGTTTCTTTTAATTGTTTACGTGGTGGGACAGAAACTTCTTTTTCTTCCAACGATTTATCTAGCCCAGGTTTTAATTTTACAAGATATGGAAGGCATTGACGACCACCTTTGTTTATTTTAATTGTTGAGGTGGTGGGACAAAAACATATTCGTTTGCCCTGGCTTGTCTTTTGTCATTATGAAAGACATATCGCCAAACCTTTGTTTCTTTTAATTGTTTAGGTGGTGGGACAGAAACTTCTTTTTCTCCAAACGATTTATCCAGTCCATATTTTGATTTTTAAAGGTATGGCAGGTATTGACAACCTTATGGCAAAATCCAAAACGCAGTCATCATCGCTATAATTTTCAATTTGTTTGCTTCGTTAAAACTCGGCTTATGTTTCGTCATTATGAAATACATATCGCCAAAGCTTTGTCTTTTTAACAAAGGTATGGTAGGCATTGATCACCTAATCCATGTCAAAATCCCAAACCCAATTATCATTGCTATCATTTTCAATTTTGACACGTTTTTATTCTCGCTGTCCAGGCTGATTTTCATTGACTCGCTGCTCTTCATTGTCATTTTTGACTCCCTCACTTGTTGGATGACGCATGTCTTCTAACAGCGTGTGTCTTTGCTCTTCATTTTCGTTTTTAACATGCTCTAATTGTCGTTTTCTTATATCTTCTAACCGCCCGTGTCTTTGCTCTTCATTTTTATTTTTGACACGATCTGGTATTTTGATTACTTCAGACAATTTAGCAATGACCTTTGCTTTAGCTGTCTGGATTGGTGTTCTCGCAATTGATTAGGTCCAGGTTGTCGAATTTCACATCTTATCATGTTTGATAGTTCAGGTGTTGGTTCCAAAGAATCATCATTTATAGTAACTGCAACTGCAAATTTTTGTTTTTTGGGCCTTTCAACAGACATTATATTATATAAATAACTGTTGCGTTGGAAACTCAACAGTCTTATTTATGCTATGCATGACATCCTATAAGAAAATACTTATATGATGCCATGTATGATGTCATAAGAAATGTTTATATGATGTACTAACATAGTACATGGCGTCAACGATTTTTCTCAGACTTTTGACCTATCTAGATCGTTTTTTTTATGCGAGAATATCCCAAGGTATTCTCCGGATGCGAGAATATACGAGATAGTGCCGAGTGCTGAGGCCCGGCGGTGAAACCGCCGGGCTCCCGGTACTATTATTATAAACCAGAGACTGGCTGGATCAATACAAGGTACTAGGATATATAGGAATGCTGTTATTGATTTTAAAAGTAAATATCACCATTTAGTAGCGTATAGGGTTAATTTCAAGCTGAAACTTCGGAAGTATAACTTCCTTCTGGGAAGCTATGACGATGGTAGATTCCAAGATGAGAATTTGAGTTCAATTTTCCAGGAACAGTTGAATGCTAACGTTGAGAGTTTAAAGTTTGACAATGCAGAAGATGGATGGAGTAATTTTAGTAAAATAATTTGTGAAGTTGCTGATGGTGACTTCGGGAAGAAAGCTAGGAACGCAGCTAGGACTATTAGTGAAAATGCTATATGTTTAATAGAGAGGAGAAGGGGCTTGTACAGTAATTATCTGAGTTATAGATCATACAAAATCACAGGAATATAAAGAAAATGGAGAAAAGATTAAAATATGATCTAAGCAGGTGTGGAGAGGAAACCATGAATAAAGTTGCCGAGGATCTGGAAGATGCAGCTAGACGGCATGATTGTAAAATATTGTACTGACATTTTAATAAATTGAGAGGGAGTGGTCAATCTGGACTTGTCCCCGTTAAATATAGGAACGGGGCCACAATTAGTGATAAAGAAAGGGTTAAAGAAAGATGGGCAGAATATTTTGAGAATATGCTAAACCGAGATAGAGTTACAGGAAAAGATATAGAGGGAAATGAAAAAGTTTAAAGAAGATTTATTTTCCGAGGAAGAATCAGTGACAGGACTAAAAGGATTAAAAAATAATAAGACTCCAGGTACTGATAGTGTGGTAAATGAGTTTCTTAAATATGGGGGCTCTGAGGTTAGAAATAAGTTACCGAAGATTGTGAACATAATTTTTGAAAAAGGGAAAGTACCTAGTGATTTCAGGAAAACTCTAATTAAACCTCTGTATAAGAAAGGTGATAAGAGTGGGTGTGGTAATTATAGGAGGTATTAGCCTGGTTTCTGTAGGTAGCAAATTACTTAGTATGATGATATTTTTCAGACTTAGAGATGCTGTTGACAAAGTTTTAAAAGAAGAACAGTGTGGTTGTATGAAGTGTAGAGGATTTGCCGACCAAATTTTCACTCTTAGCTTAATAATTGATAAGTGTCTGAATCGTCAAACACCTTTTGTCCTCTGTTTGATAGATTTTGAGCAACCGTTCGATTCAGCTGATAGAAGAGCTTTAGCGAAGGTCTTATTCTTGTATGGTATACCAGATAAATATATTAAAGTGATTAGTACTGTGCACAAGAATAACATCGCTGCGGTTAAGGTAAGAAATAAGGTTAGTAGCTGGTTTTATATTAAATCAGGAGTAAAGCAGGGTTGTGGTCTATCCCCATTTATATGGATCATTTGATCGACTTTGTCTTAAGGAGCACAGGAAAGGCAATGGGAGAACACGGAATCAAACGGGGAAGAAAAGCTTTCCTGGACTTAGATTGTACTGGTGATTCAAGCATCCTAGATGATAGTGTGAACAAAATGAATGAAATTTTAGAGGTTTTGTGAGTTGAAGGTGCTAGAGTAGGTTTGAAAATAGACTCTGGGTAACGGAAAGATCAATCAAATGGACAGCTTCACTTACCTTGGTAATATCACACAGTTCGTGGTAACGAACTGTATAGTAAGAGCGACTCGTCTCAATAATAACCGAAACTTTAAAAAACGGAATTTTAATATCAATAGATACATCAAAAGAATTAGATTTTTATGCCGATTTTAAATATATAAGTTTCATCAAATTTAGTCTAACCCATCAAAAGTTACGAGCCTGAGAAAATTTGCCTTATTTTCGGAAAAAAGGAAAACACTCCATAAAAGTCATAGAATCTTAACGAAAATAACACCATCAGATTGAGCGTATCAGAGAACCTTACTGTAGAGGTTTCAAGCTCCTATTTACAAAAATGTGGAATTTTGCATTTTTTGCCAGAAGAAAGATCACGGATGCGTGTTTATTTGTTTGTTATTAGTAGACGCTGGGTGATGTGAAGATGTTAAAAGTAGTATAGCCAAGGCTAAGAGTTTTTTGGAAGAATAGGAAGATAAGTCTGCGAACCAAGATTCGAATATTGGAAGCTACAGTTATGACATTGGTCAAATTTGGTTTTGAAGCATGGGCGCTCTGAAACACAGAGGAGGTTTGCTAGGTGTTTTCCACAGAAATTGCTTACGGATTTTTTTGGGTACCTTACTGACTGAACGCATTTGGAACATTAGGCTGTACGAAAAGTGTGGTTGAATCCCGCTTTCTAGGGTTATAACGAGAGAAAGGTTGAGATGGTTGGGACACGTTCTGCGGATGAAGGATGACAGTTTGCCAAAGGTTGTCCTTTTCGGCCAAATGTTCAGGGCTAAACGGAAAGCAGGTCTCCTCGGTTGGGGTGGGAGGATGTCGTAAAGTAAAGATTTAAGGGAAACGGGAATTTCAGATATAAAAAAAATATCAAGTAAAAAAAAAAAAATAAATGATTAGATTGACTTTTAAATTACTGCTCAAAGTGATTACGACATATTTCCATTACCTTAACTTAGACCTTAGTTCCCTCTGTGCCACCAGAGGCACCCAGAAATAGTCATTCCTCATGTGCTGTTGCCCAAATGTCTTTCCGCTGGCGATGGACTATCATGTGGATGTTTTTTAAGTTCAGCTGGCTGATGCGCTGAAACGTATTTTTCGGTCTCCTCCTTCTTTACGTTTCCTCTGACTGCCACTCCAGCATCGTTTTAGGGACTCTAACTCCGCCTTACGGATGACATGTCCTAAGTGGTTCCATCTTTGCTGGCGTGATATAGTGACCTCTCTTATTGGTTACGTCGTCCCTCTAGTTGATATCCTGCAAGACAGCTATTCTTGAAAACAAGGATCCCCCTTTCCTGCTGTGTTTGTCTTTGCGTGTCTTAGTCGTCATGGCTGGGGGGAAGAATGTAACAGTGGAAGTCCAGCTTTAGGCATTTAAGTCCAATGTTCAAGGTCGGTGATTCTAGCTTTCATGATGGGTGGTGAGGAGTATTGTCTGTTGCTGAAGCTACTTTCTGTTACTTTGATTTTCTTCTTAGAATATGCTATAATGTTAAATATTCAGCCCCTATCTATAAACTGTGGGGATGCCCTATTGATTTGTATGTATGACCATAGGTGTCAATTGATTGACTACTGCTGATATATAGTATTAACTGTGCTCAGCCTTTTTGGGGCTTTGAGTCGCTTTTTACTTATGAGTATTGAAATCTTACAACACAGACAACTTAAGCTTTGTACTTTTGCAGTTGAACTCCGAAGATACAGAAGTGAATCAAGTTCTACCTCAAGTGATGAAGGCCCCAATCAACAGAGAGTCCGTGATACCCCAGGTACTCCCAAAATCCATTTCTATTTTTGAAGTTGTACACATGTAATCAAGGCCGTACTTTAGCGGCTCCTATTTGAGCAATAGTGTTGTTAATAATTCAGCTAAATAAGTTTCTAACTCGTGGGCTATGAAAAACAGGGATAAGTTCCCTCTGAATGGTTGACTCTTTGAATTTTTTTAGTAGGGTTAGGCAAATTATTGCTGACCCTTATAAATCATTACTGAAAACTAATACCTTTAGATTGAGGTTTCCAATATTTCTGAGGGTTCAGCCACAGATCTTGGTGAGAATTAAACAGTATTTGCTTCTCATTGTCCTATGTTCTGTCTTATAAGGATCTGACATCAAGTTCTAATGTGCAGAACTGCACATCAGTCCTGATCTTTTAGAATGAAACACAAAAGTTTTCTGAATTCAAATCTATTGCGCTTATAAATGTACTCTATCCATTAGCAATTGGAAATAATGGCACTGATTCTGAACAAATTCCACTGTTCAAAAATCCTTGCTGTTACTGTTCAATTCTCCCGTGTTGCAATAATGCTACATGTCCCAAGGGTCTGATATCAAGTTCTAGTGACTGAAATATTGTTGTCGCCCTATATTTTGAACTTTTTACAGGGTAGGCCTACAAATTGCTTATTTTTTTTAAATGTCTTTTGACATACTCTCTTTCTGGTGTTAAAAAAAAAAGACAAAACAAAACATTTAAACACAAGAAAATAAGTGACGAAATATACTATAGTATTTTTTCGAATTTGCGTAGTATTGATTACTTCCAAGTAACTTTAGTGGAGGAAATTCCCCTTGTTTGCAGGAATTATCCAGCGTATTAAAAAAAAGAAAATGATACAAAAAAGGATGCATTTCTTTGTTATTATTCTTTTTTCTCAAGAAGTTTATGTTAGCCAAAAACTAAATATGTAAAAATATTTGATAAATGTAGAAAAGCGGCTTTTTGCTGCATCTGAAAGTTGTTGCGTTATATAGTATGACTTCTAGAGATGAATCTACCACCCAGACTTCCCACACCCATCACCTGGGAAGCTATTTTCAGCTTCTCAATCCCACTCCTGGAGCACAAATTGGTTGGGGAGTGATGTGTAGGAAGTTTAGGAAAAAAGGATCATTTTGGCAGTCTCATAAAAAAAATGTTCCCCTTTCCTAAATATTTAAAATACTTTTTTTTTGGTACTTACATTAAAAATTTTGAAGTGTTTTCTATTCATTTATTTATTTTCATTAAAAAATCTAAAAAATCCTTGCCCTTCCCCCTAGCATTTTCGTGAATCGGCACTTTTTTGTGACTGGAGTCCACTCCTGTCTTACTTGCAAGACTTGAACAGTTTTTTGAAAACAGTTCTTTACTTTTGTTTATTTCACTATTTAATAGCTTTTTATAAAAGTCTAGCTTTAGGCCCGTAGAGGTCTAGCTTCGCAAGAGGGGTGAACTAATATTTTATATAAAAGAATAATCATTTTACTAGGCCTTTTCGTGACGACTCCTGTCCTACTTACAATACTTGAACAGTTTTTTGAAAACGAGGCTTAACTTTTGCTGATCTTGCTATTTCATAGCTTTTATGAAAGTCGAACTTAAGGTATATAAAAGTCAAGTTTAACAAAATGTACGGACCAATAGTATTCATAAAAAATAATCGTTTTACTAGGCCTTTTATCCAAGAATATAATCTTTTCATGGGCGTACATTATATGAATGAGCAAAAATATATTCTTTTGTTCAAAAATAATAATGATTATTTAAAATATGATTTAGAACCCTCACAAAATAGGATTTAGGACGTCCCCCTTTCTTCAATTCGGATGTAAAAGATTTCTTTAGTTGACTTGAACTAAAGGATTTCTTTAGTTGATCTTAGTATTTTAAACTAAGCTGTTAATTCAAGTAAAGTAAATTAGCACTTTAGGCACAGGTCAGAGCCTTGGGGGACGTGTGGGGTATCAGAATTCAAAACAAGCGTAATTTTCGGCCACTATTTTGCATTTTGGCAGCGGAAGGCTGTTTAAAATAATAGCAAAAGAGGGTAAACTACTATTACTTCTAACAACTCACCCAGCACCAAGCTGCCTGAGGCCAACACAGCTACGCACGCTCCTCCTCCATCCCAATCTATTCAAAGCATCCCTTATACACCCTCCCATGAAGTTCCCACTTCCTTTAAATCTTTCTTTATGATGTCCTCCCACCCCAGACGAGGACGACCTGCTTTCCGTTTAGCCCTAGATTTTTGGCCGAAAAGAACAATCTTCGGCAATCTGTCATCCTTCATCCACACAATGTGCCCTAGCCACTTCAACCTTTCTTTCATTAATAACCCTAGAGAGCGATATTGAACCACATTTTTCATACAGCCTATTATTTGAAATACGGTCAGTCAGCCGGGTACCCAGAACAGTCCTTAAGCAATTTCTCTGGAAAACATCTGGCAAATCCGCTTCATCCGCTATGATTATTTGCTTGTTCTCGTTAAAGTGAAGCAGTCTGCATTTAGAAATGATAGAACTAAATATTTTAAAATCTTCTTAAGTAGTTTCCAGAATAAGTTTCCAAAATTAAGGAATTAAGTGTAGGGTCCATTTAATGGCTTTAAATTGTGTTTTTGAGTAAAACGATTATTAAATTTATTAATGGCAAAAATACAGGGATCGAATAGTGCATTCACCTTGTCCCTACATCAGTAGTGGAATCTGGTATATATTTACCAAATGAATAAAGTATATTAGAGGCATGGGGCTATCTGATCCTTTTTCGCATGCCTCGGTGGATGCAGTTTAATAAGTTCCGTTGGATATTAATAGTTGACAGGGATTTCAAAAATATAGGGATCTCAGAAATCTCAGGGATTTTAGAAATTTAGTGAGACTGAAGTTTAAATCATTCAATGAATAGATAATTTCCGAAATTGAGTTTTATGACTTATAATTATTTAGGTATTAATTGACTTATAATGAACATAATAAGTACTGGATTTACTAAATACTAGAGCAGAGAACACCTAAGGATTCATCTTATTTTTGTAAGAGGGTAGAAAATTCGTCAGGACATAAACAATTGGCATATTGTGTTCAAGTTTATGAATTTAAATGGTGAAAACAGCGATATTTTGGGGCGAATGGGGCCTTTACCCTCCCCCCCCACCCCCACCCCGTATACTTATATGCTTATTTCTGATATTAAGGCATGTACTTAAGGAAAAATAACATCGCAGCAGCAAGCCGTCTAAGGCCAGCACAGCTACGCACGCCCATCCTTCATCCTAATCCATTCAAAGCATTTGTCTCTCCCCCGAGTTCCCATTTCCCTTAAATCTTTCTTTACGACATCCTCCCACCTCAACCGCGGACAAACTGCTTTCTGTTTAGTCCTACACAGTTGGCTGAAAAGGACTATCTTTGGCAATCTGTCACCCTTCATCTGCCGAACTTACTCTAGCCATCTTAACCTTTCTATCATTATAGCCCTGGGAAGCGGGATTGAACCACACTTTTCTTACAGCTTACCGTTTGAAATGCGGTCAGTAAGCCGGGTATCCAAAACAATCCTTAGGCAATTTCTCTGAAAAATATCTAGCAAATCTTCCTCCGTTTTTCGGAGCGCCCATCTTTCGGAACCATATTTTACCACTGTCATGACTGTAGCTTCCAATATTGTAATCTGGGTTCTAAAACTTATCTTGCTATTCGTCAAAACTGTTTTTCAAATGTGAAAAAACACCCTGAGCCTTGCCTATTCTACTTTTAACATCTTCACTGCTCCCACCATTTTTACTATTAATACTACCAAGGTACGTGATGCTGTCGACTTGAACGATCTTTTCGTTACCCAACGTCACCTTTTCCTCTTCACTTATTCGTAGCCTTAGCGACTATGTCTTCTTAACATTAATTTTCAAACCTATTCTAGCACCCTGAACTTTCAAAACCTCTAAAAGTTCATTAATTTTGTTCACACTTTCATCTAGGATGCTTAAATCACCAGCATAATATAAGTCCAGTAAAGTGTTTCTTCCCCATTTGATTCCATATTCTCCCATTGGATTTCCTGTGCTCCTTAAGTCTAAATCTATGAAAATGATCCATATAAATGGGGATAGAACACAACCCTGCTTTATTCCTGATGTAATTTGAAACCAGCTACTAACCTCATTTCTTACCTTAACGACAGCAGTGTTATTCTCGGACATAGCACAAATCACTTTAATGTATTTGTCTGGTATACCATACAAGGATAAGACCTTCGCCAAAGTTCTTCTATCAGCTGAATCGAACACTTAATCATAATCTATAAAACTGAGTACTAAAGGTGTTTGATGACTCAGGAATTTCTCAATTAGTAACCTAAGAATGAAAATTTGGTCGACGCATCCTCTACCCTTCCTAAAACCACACTGTTCTTCTCTTAAAACTTCGTCTACAGCATCTCTCAGTCTAAAAATTTCCATTATAATAAGTAATTTGCTACCTACAGAGATAAGGTTAATACCTCTATAATTAGCAGGAGCGAATCTACAGCATTTTCATTGGGGGGGGGCAAGAGGGGTCAAGATCCGGATATTCAAGTAGCATGGTCTATATAATAGATTTTTCTCCACATTATTGGAGGGCCAACCGCCCCCCCCCCTGCCCCTCCCAAACGACGCCCCTGATAATTAGCACATTGACCCTTATCATATTTCTCATACAGGGGTTTAATTAGGGTTTTTCTAAAATCACTAGGTACTTTCCCTTATTCACAAACCATGTTCATTATCTTCAGTAACTTATTTATAACCTCATAGCCACCATATGCAAGAAACTCATTTACTATCGGCACCTGGGACCGTGTTTTTTTTTTAATCCTTTAGTACTGTCACTAATTCCTCCTCATAAAATAAATCTTCTTTCACATCTAAGGTTTCACAAGCTTTTTCCTTCTCCTCTACATCTTTCTTACAACTCTATCCTGGTTTACCGCATTCTCATAATGTTATGCCCATCTCTCTTTAACTCTTTCCTTATTACCAATTGTGGCTTCGTTCCTGTCTTTAACCGGTACAAGTCAGATTTTATAAAAGTACAGCCGGGATAGAGTTATAAGAAAGATATAGAAGAGAGTGAAAAAGTTTTTAAACTTTGGATGTGAAGGGAGATTTATTTTGTGAGGAGGAATTAGTGACAGTAATAAAAAGATTAAAAAATAATAAGGTCCAGGTGATGATAGCGTGGTAAATGAGTTTCTTAAATATGTTAGTTATGAGGCTAGAAATATATTATTCGTTGGCGCTTCACTGAAAACTATGTGTGTCTTGAACAGTCTTTGAAAGTACAAATAAAATCAAACTGGACAGTTTTAATATTTAATATTTCTAAATTAAAAATTTAGATATCTTTCGCGATGTGTAGGTTTTCTTTTTCAAGAATAGCAAATTTTTATCTAATTTAATTAAAAAATATCCAGAAATGGTAGCCTGAAACCATTTTTACTTCTTCTTCTTCTTTTACTTCTTCTTACTTCTTCTTCTAAAACCATTTTTACGTCCCGTCTGTTTTCTTCATCTTGAGATTTCTTTCTCTTTGTTTTTGTCATGGCTGACAAGTTCTGTTTTAGATCTTGCAATATTTTTTTTTATTATATTATAATAGCTGCTACCATTACAATTTTCTCCCTACCCCCCTCATCCCTCAATAGGCTCAGATATAGCCCAGTGGTACTTTGAAGGGGTGCTCACTTTCAGAAAACACGCAGACCTGATGGCCCATGCCACTCGTGCCTTAAGTAAGCCAAATATGTTGGAAACTGTGCCAAGTATGGCAAAACCATGTCAAGCATGGCAGAAACTGTGCAAAGCATGGCAGAACTCTGTGACTCGCATGGGTCCCTGAGGTGTACACGAGTTGGTGGATAGTGGGCGTTGGACGCCGAAAAGTTGGAAAAGGTGGTGGAAATGGACACATACACAAATTTGTCAATTTTTGCGGTTTGTATCAATTTTTGCGACAATTAGTTCATAATATCAATTTGTGGAAAAAAAAAATTGGCAACTTTTGTAGGACACTGGGCGCTTATCATAACTTTTGGCATGGGCGTACGTAGCTTATTCTCTAGGGGGGGGGGCAGCCGATTCTTTGATGAAGGGCGGGGGGTTGAAGTTATATTGGCAGTTCACAAAACCTTACATTGCCAGCAAGTTCTATCATACCTATGAAATCTTTATTAATAAGTAAGCACCAAAAATAATAAATCATCAATAAGATTCAGCATTAATCAATCTTCTTGGATTAAAACTTAATCTTTCCGAGACATTATGGATAATTGCCTCTTGTTTGACTTTTATTCTGTCATTTTAGCAGTTTATTTCCAGCTTCTTCAACCATCTATCTTTCATCAACTGCTTTTTAGCTATCCACCTTTTTTCAACTGCTTTTTCAACCATTTGCATTTTCAGCCATATCTAGTGTATAGTTGAAGTTCTGGGGGGGGGCTGCCCCCTCTGCCCCCATTCCGTATGGCCATGACTTTTGGCACTTGTTTCTCGTCAACCACTGGTCATTATGCTAACTTGTAGAAAAAAAAACAGCAAATTTTAATATTTTCTAGGATTACATCCTGATATTTGGGGCGTGTGGTACCTAGACAGAAGTGCGACGATATGCCAGATTAAAAAAAAAAACAAAAAAAAACGGTGAATGGGGATATAAATTTTAGCTTTCTATTCTGTCAGCTGTCTCCTCTGTTATATAGAAAAAATACCTTTTCATGTCTTGAACTGTCCATTGATGTAAATAAATGCTCAAAACTGTTGCACACTACATTTAAAAACTGGCTGTCATCTGTCATTATAACTCTTGTATCAACAGTAAGTCAACAGATTCTTAAAAGAATCAAACTAGAGGGTGCCTTGCGATAGCGCAGTGGACAAGGCTATATTTAAGATTTCGTGGTTCAATCCCGTATGTCGCAAGGAAAGGAATTTCGTGTGATTGATGTATATAATTTTTTGTTGTTGTTCGAATGTCGTTTTTTACACAAATTAATTTAAAAAACTTTCCACAAAATAGGTTTTTCAAAGAAAAGTAAAGAACTCCATTACACCAAAAATGAGCAAAAAATAAAATCAAATAATCTACCAAGCGTGAAACTACCACAAATCAGTATCGATAAATAAATGAAACCCAAAACGAACAGAAATTACAATAAATAACAGAGTTAAACTCAAAACGAGCAGAAATTAACATGAGTAGGTCTTAAAACCCATATGCTTTCTCAAGGCCAGAACATAATTTGCCCTTTACTGAAAAAATATAAATGTTTTTACTTTCATAACTTTAGTAAATCAAATAATATTAACATTTTGATTGCTAAATATCAGTATATGTATATTAAACTGACAATTCACATTCATTTGTATTTTTTTCAGTAAAGTGCAAATTATGTTCTGGCCTTGGGAAGGCATAGGGGTTTTTAGCCCCACTTTTGTTAATTTCTGCTCGTTTTGAGGTTGACTTGGTTATTTATTGTAATTTTGGTTCGTTTTGGGCTTCATTTATTTATCGATGCTGATTTATGGTAGTTTCGCGCTTGGTAGATTATTTGATTTTATTTTTGCTCATCTTTGGTTTAATGGAGTTCTTTACTTTTCTTTAAAAAACTTATTTTGTGGAAAAAGTTTTTTTTAATTAATTTCTGTTCGTCTTATATTGTCTATCCTTTCATATTTTTTACGATTTTAATCAGGTTATGGCTATTGGAATCCAGGGATAGTGTCGCGAGGAAGACCACAAGGAAGAAGTACAAGACCGAGGAATCCGAGGGCATCTGAACTGGATCGAAATATTCAAATTCAAAGACAGTTGGAATCCCTTCGTCAAAGCCAAAGATCAATTGAGTAAGTTAGAATTGGTTTTTGATTGACTCGTAAAACCGAGCTTTTATATAGCTGCGTTTCTAATATCTCTTTCTGCTTTCTCTTTCTGCTATCTCTTTCTGATTTCTGGTTTCTCTACTATCTCTTTCTCTTTTTGCGTTTCTACTATAACTTTGTTAAAAGTTGATGTCTTGTTTGATGTGATTTATTAAAAAAGTTTGAAAGTTAAAAAAGGTTGTTTCCTAACGCAAAATAGTTCACGCATAGTTGGATAGTGAGGGGGGGGGTTTGTTGGAAGGTTTGATGGTGGGTGAAGGGGTGTTTTATAGGTTTTTAATGAAGACCGCTTCCTTTTCGAAATAAATTCTTGTGCACGTGATGCATAACGCACTGAGTAAAAGTCAAAACGATTCTATCAAATCCATATTCTGGATATTAATCTATTGACTACAAATTCTTTTCTATGCGCTGGAAACTTACGCCCTCTGTCCTCGGGCCATGGGGACCCAAATTCATAAGAAAAAATTGGCAACAAATATTGGTTCATCCAAGAATGAGGCCTGAAAAGTCCATTTCCTAAAAATATATCGTCATCCTAGTCGTTTCAAAAAGCAGCTAGGGCAGTGTCGATACTTACGGTACTTTCAAGTGGATCCATAAGAATACATAGAGATCTTCGCTAATATAAATGTTTCCATAATCTAACCCCTTCCTTTGAGCCTTCTTCACCAGCTTCTATGTTGTCATCAGTGCTTATTTTCTTTGCTATTGGTTATTTGCCCTGGCTCTTTCAGTTGGTATCGCCTGCCCTAGATCTTCTTTGATGATCACCTGGATATTTCTGGATAAGTTCAGAGGCAACGCTCCTGGGTTTTGCGGTAAAGAGCCATAACTTCACCCTATTATTTTTATTTATCATTTTCCCCAGAGCCTCTTATATCAAATATATTTTTATATCAAAGGCATTGTTTGCATATATTTTGCCTTCATATGGACGGGTGGTAATGAAAACTTTGGTGGAGTGGGCTTGTTTAATTGAAAATTGAAGGTTTTAGTACGCTCTTTATGAGTCAAAAAGACTGGAGGGCAACTGGCGCCCCTTTCTTGCACTTTTTTTCTAACCAGTTCCCCACCAAAGAACCCTAGAACCCCACCAAAGACATTTAATAAAAACTCTGAGATACCTATTGTGTTCAAAATAGTCAAAACACCCAGTAAATATGGCTCTGGGGGTGACAAGACCCCACAGGCCCTGAGGCAAGGGTCGTAAATAGTGTAAATTAGGAAATGTTTAAGCATATGTTTTGCATTGAAAAAGGAAGCTTGTGTAATATCTTGGGAATCGCAAAATGTATTAAGTTGAAACTTCCAGGGAATATTAAGGGGGGTGCTGAACTGAATCAAATTATGCCATGCGCCTCCATGTTGTTAAAAGGTCATATTTGCAGTATTTCAGGATCAACTAAGTGCGTTAAGTTGAAATTATAAATAATGTTGAGGGGGATGTTGTAATTAATTAAAATCTACTGTGTTCATCCTGGCTGTCAAAAGGGCATATCTTCAATAGCCCTGGACGAGCTAACGGCATAACGTTGAAACTTTCCGGGGATATTAAGGGGAATGTTGAGCTAAATCCAAAGAAACTATGTGCATCTATGTTGTCAAAAGGTCGTATCTATAATATCTCAAGAATGCCTGAGGGTATCAAGTTAAAGCTTTCAGGGGATATTGAAGTAATTCAGAATGCACTATGTGCATCTAGGTTGCCAAAAGACAGTATCTACAATATGTATGGATCGGATAAGGGTATTAGGTTGAAACTTTAAGGGGATATTGAACGACTTCATGGCGCACTATGTACATCCTGGTTGAGAAAAGGGCGTATCTTGAATATCTCAGGAACGACTAAGGGTATCACATTGGAACTTTCAGGGAATACTAAGGGGGATTTTAAGCCAAATCAAAAGGGACTGTGTGCATATAGATTGCCAAAAGGCATTATATGCAATATGTCGAGAACGGTCAAAGTTGCAACCTTCAGATGGTGTTGAGGAGGATATTGAACTAAATTAAAAGACGCAATAGGCGTCAGGTTATAAAAACGTTTATCTGCAATATATCAGGAAGAGCTAAGAGACTTATTGAGTTGAAACTTTCAGTAAAATTTTAAGAGGGATTTTGAACTCAATCAAAAGACGTTGTGTGCATCCATGTTGCCAGAGTGACATTTTTTCGCACCACACCAAGCATGCACTTATGTAAATGTCACAAAAAAAGAGTTCAAGAAATAAAGAGAGCTGAGTGATTCCTCTGCAGCGGCGGATACATAACTAATGTTTTGAGGAGGCAGCAATAAAAATGTTGCTTCCCCATCAGTTTTTTCACTCCTCCGACCCTGTATTCATTGCATTTCACTACCTTCTGGGTGGGGTTTGTACCCTAATAACTATCCCCTGGATCCGTCACTGTCTCTAATACATATATTCATTCTTTATTCTATATTTATTCATCCATAATTGTTTGAATATTCTTCCAGTAGGATTCTTTCAAGTACATTATCTAGAAATTGCTGTTGAATCAAAACCTCAGTTTAAAAACCGTCCGAAACCTTGATTTCAAATTGAACGAAATCCATGCAATAATCATGTTGAATACAATCAGAGCCAACGCTCAGAATACTCTATGTTACTTATAAATTTAAATTAGGATGTGATATAGTAATTATTAAGTAAAAATACAAAAGTAACAAATGATAAAACGTGGGACATCAAAATTAACTAATTAATTAAAAAAAAAGATATATATAAAGATGACAGATACTGGTGTAGATGAAAAAATTCTAAAAGGAGAAGACATTAAAATGAATACTCAAGTAAAACTTGAAACACGCAGTAATTACTGCAAAAAAAAAAGAAAAAAAAGAAAGAAAGAAATTACAACCTTGTTCAGGCTATCATGCCATGTGCGCTATAGTGTAAATCATTTAAAAATAAAAAAATTTTCTTAAATACAATCTTGAATTGCTGATATATCCAGGAGTTAATACAATTGAATATTAAGCAATTATTTCATTTTTATTATTTTTCCAGTAATCTTGATTATAACAGTGACTTTATTTTTGTTTTTAGTTGATATTGGGAAAAATTGAACCCCGCTGTTCAAAATACATATAGTTATCAATAAAATAAAAATGATGCAATAACCTCTGGAAGGTTTAGAGACGGGGGGGGGTGTCGTAACCCTGGTCCTGTTTGTAGTAATTTCTGTTTGGTGTATGTTCGACATTTATTTATTTATCTACACAAGTATCTGTTATCAGAATGCTTGATGTAATCTTTATTTCAATTGCTGTTCGTTTTGGGTTACATTTATTCTTTGGTAGTAATTTAGGCTATTTTACGTTTGATTTATTATAGGAGTCTATTTTTGCTCATCTTAACCTTTAATATTGCTTTATTTTTCTTTGAAAGACTTCTTTTGGGTACGTTGTGTTAAAATTAATCTCCAATGTAGATTGGCAAATTCATCGGATATGCCACGAAAAATTGAGTGGCTGATTTCCAAATTTGAATTCTGAGCCCTATTTGACCCTGTTTGGACCTAAATTAATCTTCTGCAGTACAAAATGTCAGAAAATGGTACTTTGATTTTTTTTTTATCCTTTTCTTTAGTTAATAAAGGCGTTAGATATTTCATTTTCAGAAAACCCCCTCTCTCGATATTTTACGACCATTGGTTTAGTACGATCATCCCTGGGGAAGTAAAGAAAAGGAGCCCTCATCCCCCTCGCGTTTCCGGAAGACAAAAAAAAACGTCGCTTTTTTATCACTACTTTCTTTAATCTTTAATAAAATTAAAATAACAAGAAAAGAAAACGAATGTAAAATGTATGTTATGAAATTTTAAAACTTCAATATTATCGACCCTTATATCCATTAAGATGGTGCAATTTTGGTCCCCAACTCTTTTAATAGATGGAAGTACTGGTTCTATTCAACTAAACGTGGGAAGCATGAACTAGCACCCACTCCGGGGTACGGAATAAAAATGACAGTTTTGTGAACATTTTGAAGATATAATATGTCATGCGCACGTTGCCGTGGCAGTCTCATAGCGCCTGACTAATAGTAAAATAATTAAGTTTCAATAAGAAGAAAATTGTGATAAAAAGATTTAAACTGGTTTTCACATATCAGCTTCGGTAAACATATTTTTAGATTTGAATGTTCTTTTTAACTCTTGTCCGGATCCTACTTCCTTAGTCTTAAAGTCGTTCACAGTGTTGTCAGAAATGCTGTCCCGTGGTCTGCCAATTTTGCCTAAAAACCCATAATATCTAAGTCCTTAGCGGTTAAACTTACGACGGAATGTGGTCGTGCCTAGAAAACGATTATCAACTTTGATATTCGGAAAAAAGTATTTTTTTTCTTGTAAGAAATATTTTTCAAGCCCCGTTTCCCGAAAAAAGTTTATTAAACATCAGTTCTCTATTTGAAAATGTTTGCTAGTTCTCTAGGGTGATCGTAAAAAAAAAAGAAAAAAAAGTTATCAACACCGAAATCTTTTCTAACGAAGAAGTGGGTACCAGTAAGGTGACTTTTTTTTGTTCCTTTTCTTGTTTGGATTATTGTGGAGAAGCTTTTACATAATTGTACCAACGGATTCAAATCCCTGGCAAAATGGCGGGCTACTTCAGCTGTGATCGACCTCTGGGTTCCATATTACCATGGAGAGATCAATCTCGCTGCAGCCCCACCGGATACAGTGACTCAGTTAAGGTTTTATGTTGGTTTAGGTTGGCTTTTAGGGCTTGGTGATCTAGGCCAGGTTACCGGCATTATTAATATGTCTATGTAATTATTCAGTTGAGTGTATAATCTATTCAGTGGGGGGCAGGGATAATAGTAAGTCAAATGCGTGAGTTTTTGGAATTCTCCCGTCCAATTCTCCCCGTAAGCCAGGGAGAATTAGAAAGTGACAAAAGATCGTGGCAAGCTGTAATTCCACGACCAAAGAGGAAATTCTTAAAATAAATAAAAATTTGTGATTGTTGAGATGATCCATCCTGATGAACGGAATGTAAAAAACTGAATAGTGCAAGAGTCTGTGCAAAATGTACCCAATGATCTCAGTTTTTTTTTTTCTGAGAAGCAGTTCTTATGGAAAATTCCAATCGAATTGTTCAACTTAACTTGCTATTTACCATGACCCGATCTGCCATGATCTGCCATGAACGGAATAAAGGGGGACTGCCTGAAAAATTGGTATAACCCCTAGCGATGTAAACTCGGATATTAAATTTAAAATAAATTGTTGACTCTTTAAATATTTTTTTTTTTATATTTAAAGAAGTACTACTTCTTAAATCGACAAAATTCCTATTTTGGATTAAATGCTTTTACGAAAATTTTTCTGAATTCTTACTTTTTCTTTTCTTTTCAGGAACTCAATGCGCACAGTTATATACAAGACTATAAGAACTCGACTTCTTTTGTTTCAAGTAATGTGCACTAGATTAGAGGGACAGCTAACTGTTGTAAGACAAATGTCTGAAGGTAATCCTCTTGTGTTATATCTACTCTCTTTACGCGAACAATAATTGTGTATGTATGTATCTATGTATTTTTTCTCGGAAGCGGCTCTATAATTCTTTTTTTTTTTAATTAGCAAACTATGATTTTCTGTCCTGAAAAAAAAAACGATCTAGATACGTCACGAGTTGGGGGAAATTCGTTTAGAGCCTTAATTTTGAAAAACATTTTTCATGTGAATGGCACCACTTTGTTGGCACCACATTCATATGCATTTAAAGAGTAACTAGTATGGTTTTCCCCCATGGGTGGTGGTATCGGTCTTGGTATCTATAATGGATAGATACGTCATATGACGACATAACCTGAACAGCAAAAGCAGAAGGTCTGGAACAAGTGTCTGAGGTAATGATTAACGAAAATGAAGCACAATGAAATCTGCTGTTAGAAGACATTTTGCAACGACTATAATAAGGAATCACTTTTGAAAATGGTGCAGAACTAATCCTGCTTTTAGAAGACAAGCGAAATAACAAACGAAAATAACGTGCAACGAATACTTCCGTTGTAAGAGAAGCAACAGCGAGTGCATAAAATGAAAAACAGAGAGAAACTCAAAATGTAATTTTTTTGGATGGGGGGGGGGGGGCTGAAATGCAATTCTTTTTTTTTCATTTTACAATTTTCATGGAGAAGAATCTTCAGCCAAATAATGTCAATTGTGATGCCCCCTCCCCCCTTCCACTTCACTACAGCTAAAAATATGAATTTAACGCTCTATCTTACACTTAAAATTTTCAGTAAAAAGAGGAAAGCTTCAACGGCAGCCAAAATGCATGCTTCGTCAAGATTCAACACTTTATTCGAAGGGACACTAAGTGGCAAGTCCTCCGCATATTACATATTGGTTTGAAAAACTGCCCAAACAAAGTTGGAAAAATTTGGCGTAAAAATTCGCTTTTTAAGACCTCTGTCCCTCCCTCTCCATGGAAAGATGCACTGAGCTCTCTACGTTTTCCCTGTTCCTCAAAATCTTTTTCCCTTTTGTTAAAAATCTGAACTTTTTAACACTTTGCAACGGTATTAGAGAATGCGTGCTTGGAGAAGTTAGGCTAAATGTAAAATATCAGCGCAAAGAATGAAGAGCTTAAAAGCGAAGGGTTAACAGCATCCAAGTAATCCCTCTATTAGTTGGTAACTTAGTAGCATCGTGCATGACAAATGGATGTGAGTCAAATCAACGGAATGAAGCATGCAACTAATTGTTTTTAACGATCGTTTATTTTGTAAATAAGACACATAACCTTAGGAGCCAATCTACCACCACGCAGCAGCATGGTGTTTGAAAGTGGAAAGGTCCGTAAGCGGCTTTTTGATTGTTCTAATTTGGTTGTTCATATCAGAATCTTTGCTCAACAGGGCTTTGGGACCCTGCGGGCCACAGTGGTTTTCGTGTGGAACAAAATAGCAGAAATGGACACTATTTCGTGGTGCAGTATCTCTTTTTTTTTTACTTTAAAAGGGCACTTGAACTCAGAATGTGGACATAACAGAATATAGATTGTTGGAAGTGGTTTTTCCAAAGTATTCGTTGGAATAGGGCCTTGTTCTTTAGTATTTATTTACAATAAAATCTTGAACTTGACTTAGTTTTGTCCTATGTTGGCAGTGGTGGATGTAAAGCGGGTACGACGGAGTGCCTCCTTACTCGGGTACTGTTCACTTTTTTTTTCAGTTTTCACATACGTGTGCATAAACCTGCGGAGTAATAAAAAAAAAAAAAAAAAAAAAAAAAAAAAAAAAAAAAAAAAAAAAAAATAAAAAAAAAAAAAAAAAAAAAAAAAAAAAAAAAAAAAAAAAAAAAAAAGCTATATGCACTTAGAAACTGCAGATTTTTAAAATCCTAATAATTTAAACCTTCTTGGAAAAAAAGAAGATAAAATGAATTTCAATAGGTGCTGTGAAACATGTTCTGGGAGTAACATAAAAATCCATCCCAGCCCGGTAAATTATGAGTTTTTTATCCAAGAGAAAATTTACGTTATTTCCTGTAGATCCATATTAAAAAGTATGGTTTATTTTCAATGGTTATGACGCATTTGACGCAATGTGAGTTTTTTTTGTAAGTCAATCACATTATTTCTTGTATGTTAGAAAGAGGATGCTAATAGCTCCATCTTTTTAAAATCTGATCTGTTTTTCGTGCTCTTGTGTGACATTTAAGGCCAATACAAGGACTTTAACTTAAGTTCCTTTTGATTGGCTCTGCTGTGTTAAATTTTGAGCCAGTAAAGAGAGCGGATAGCTCTTGAATCCCAATATTTTTTACATGTAGTCCATTTTATAGAAAAATAAAATATCGGTTGAATATAACGCTTATCAATATTTCAGATTCTTCAGCAAATGATAGAAATTGGGATGCCCCCCAACGAAGGCAGTATGAAGCGGTATTTAGTTCTGCTATACGTTGCAGATTCGTAAGTTTTATGTCGCTGTTATTTTTAACTTATATTTAAAAAATAACTTTTAGCACAAAAGAAGTTTTTTAAAGAAAATAAAGGCTTTCATTATACCAAAGCCGAGGAGAAATATATATAAAGATTAATTCAAGCGTATCAATAATCACTATCACTATCATATAATCACTGTCATTCTATCACACAATCACCTAATCAATATCAATAAATAAATGAAACACAAAAAGAGCAGAAATTAAAAAAAATAAAACTCGAGTCAAGCTTTAAATGAACAGAAACTGTTCAGCCCTAGAGACAGGAGTAGGGCTAGCGCCTTCTACGCCTTCCAATGACCAGAACGTCATTTGTGCTTTGCTAAAAATAATTTTTATTTGAAACTGTGCGTTTTATTTGTCATAGCATCAGCAAAAAAAGAAAGAAAATTGCCATAATGACCAAACTGGCTGAAAAAAACTAGTGAATATGACAGCTTAATATATAAATCTGAGAGCCTCATCAATTTTGGATTTATTAACGTTATAAAAGAGAAAACGTTTAAACTGTATTTGTTTTCAATTAAGCGCACATGAAGTTTTGGTCTTTAGAAAGCAGAGCAGTACTGTGAAGTATTGTCATGCAAACAATGTCTTCATGTTGATTCTGAATCCCCCTCAGAATACCTTGAAAGTTTCAACTTTAAACCTTAAGCCGTTCCTCGGATATTTCCGATACGAACTTCAAGCTAATTGAATATCACAGAAAAAATAATTCTTAACATAAATTTTCTTGTTGTAGTCAATTTATCTCTTCTATTTGAATTCCGTACTTATTATATTTAATTATTTTCTTTCACAGTCCCTTTGCTTCTAATGTATAATAGTTTTGATTGCGTAGTAAAACTTCCAGGTACATCGATGGGCAATATTTGAAGGAAACTGTTAAGTTACAATAGTTAATACTATTTTATTTCTGACGTCCAGAAGTTACTACAAATTATATTGAAAGTATCCCCCTCTCTAAACTTCCTTCCCCCCTGAAGGCTTAGTTGTCATTTATGCTTAAATGAAATCAGGTTTAACAAAAAGAAAGAAAGGGAGAAAAAATAGACAAATCAACATACTAGTCAAGTTTCATGAAAAAATGTTTCCACAATAATTTAATTTAATTAATAATTTAATTTAATTTTGCTATATCAAAAAGATTCTTCTTTTTGTCGTTTTTTTTTTCACAGTTAAAAAAAGTTTCGAAGAATAGGAAGATAAGTCTGCAAACCAAGGTTAGAATATTAGAAGCTACAGCGATGACAGTGGTCAAATATGGCTCTGAAGCATGGGCGCTCCGAAAGCGGATGTAGATTTGCCAGATGTATTCCAGAGAAATTGCCTAAGGATTGTTCTGGGTACCCGGCTGACTAACCGTATTTCAAACAGTAGGCTATACGAAAAATGTGGTTCAATCCCGCTTTCTAGGGCTATAATGAAAGAAAGGTTGAGATGACTAGGGCACGTTGTGCGGATGAAGGATGACAGATTGCCGAAGGTTGTCCTTTTTAGCCAACCGTCTGGGGCTAAAAATAGATCGGGTCGTCTTCGTCTAGGGTGGGAGGATGTCACAAAGAAATATTTAAATGAAATGGGAACTTCCTGGGAGGGTTTAAAAATGGAGGCTTTGAATAGATTGGGATGGAGGAGGAGCGTGCGTAGCTGTGTTGGCCTCAGGCGGCTTGGTGCTACGGTGAGTTGTCAGTAGTAGTAGTAGTATTTGGGGAGTGGAGGTGACCATTAGAAATATTTTAGGGTCATTTATCTGTCTTATGTTTAGGGCAATGAAGGTCAAATGTCTTCATTCGTAGTTATTTGTGTTCGTTATCTTATAATAGCTAGTTTATGTTCGTTTAATTTTTTCGTAGAATAAAATATGTTTATTCAGCAAAATAGCTATAAGCCAACATAAGTAAGTCAAAATTGACAAAAGTGAATTAAATACTGGAAAAATCTACAAAAAAACAACAACAACAAAAATCAAATAAGTACTATAGCAAGATCAACGCAAAAAGGATAACGCCAAGAAATATGACTAGTTGTTAAAATAAAGAACAAAACAGAACAGGAAGTAATTAGTATATTTTTCTGTTTCCCAAATAAAATCCCTTTAAATAAAATGTACTTAAATTCCTTTTCCTTTTAATCTTCATTCTTTTTTCTTTTCATTTTACCTTTTCTTGCAGTATTGTTTTTTTTAGTATTTTTCTTTCTTTATTTTTTTTTATTCTAGTCAGTCTAGTATGGTATTTGGTTTCCAAGTTATGTTGGTAGGGAGAAACAATGTTACTTTGAATGACTGTTGGCATTTCAGCCCGAAAGTCATCTTAATACAAAGTAGGGATTGGCGTTGTTTCTGTTTTTAGCCAACGCAGAAATGGCAAAAACGGCAATTAAAAAAAAGGAACAGAAATAGTGAAAAAAAAACGGAAGTTTGCTTGTGTTCTTCTGTTTTTATCTTGAAAAACAGAGATTTAAGTTTACACTGAAAAAACGGTCGTTTTAATAGATATTTCTGCCTATTCAGTTTATTCAGTTAGGGAAAAACGGTCGTTTTAATAGATATTTCTGTTTATTCAGTTTATTCAGTTAGGAAAAAAACTGTCGTTTTAATAGATATCTCTGTTTGTTCAGTTTCTTTAGGTTTACGAGGTAAAGGGAACATTTACTGATATGAATTATATATATATATATATAATATATATATAT
>JAQQPU010002177.1:0-18158 GCA_029168905.1 Artemia sp. Kazakhstan ARC1039 | reverse complement strand
CCATTAAAAGTCATTAAAATTGCTGTATGACCGTCTTTTGTATGACCCTTGATTATTAAATGCTAACAATTAACCGTCATTAAAATTGCTGTATGACCGTATGGTGCTGTCTGGTGCGGTCTGGTGTATGGTGCAGTCATTAGAATTGCTGTATGGTGTGTCTTTAAACAAAAACACACCACATGCATATCTCACTGATGACACTTGATTTGTACTAATGTTGGTATTAAAGGGTTTTCAGGCGTGTTGGTTACAAATCTAAGGCTAATTCTGCGATAGAGAAGTAGAATATCAGAGCACATGAGGTACATGTTTGACAAATAACGCTTTATTTTAGCACAACTTTGTATTTAGTGATTACCAAATTTGTTGATAGAACTATCATTTGCACAGGGCACAACTACTGGGTGCCGCAAAAATATTGCCAGTATAGGGTGCCAGTATAGTGCCAAGGGGATTAGTTGCCCTCACATCACTTTCGACTATTAAAAAGGGCATCAGCCCTTTCTATTTTCAATGGAATGAAAATATTTTATAGGGTTTGTTTAATTGTTACTTGTAGGGCTTATTTTGGTAGTAAAATTTAATTAAGGAATTATGAACTTGTTTATTGATTTTTTTAAAAACAGATTTTTTTATTTATTTTTTTATATTAAAAACAGACACAGTGTTTATAAATTTTTAAGGATGTGCATTTATAACTTGAAGCGAACATTAATTCCTATGAAGAAATAAAACATAAAACGGACAGAAATGAAACAAAATTTTGACTAAACATTAGTTGCTTTAATTCATGTAATTTTCTCAGTATATCAAGAGGCTATAAAATAGAGCTTATTAAGTCGTTTATTGTCAATACCATAAAAACTAGATGGAACATGGGTGTTTGCTCGGGAGAGGGACAGACCGGCCCCTTGTACGGGTAGGGAGATTTCTTGAATAACGGATAGAGGAGTACTCTGAAAGTACGGGTAGGGAGATTGATTTATTTTGATGTTTCTACAAGGATAAAAGAAAAAATGACAGTTTTTATTCATAAATTAAATAAAAAAAACAAGTTTTTTTAACTGAAAGTAAGGAGCAACATTAAAACTTAAAACGAAGAGAAATTATTCCGTATATGAAAGGGGCTGTCCTTTCTTCAACGCCTCGCTCTTTACGCTAAAGTTTGACTCTGTCTCACGACTTTGTTTTTTAAAACAATAAAAACTTTAGCGTAAAGAGCGAGGCGTTGAGAAGGGGACAGCCCCTTTTATATACGGAATAATTTTCTGTTCGTTTTAAGTTTTAATGTTGCTCCTTACTTTCAGTTAAAAAACTTGTTTTTCTAAATTTAATTTTTGAACGTTTTTGAAATTAATGCAGGTTTTGATTTTGGCTCACCGTACACGAATAATTAAAACCAAATTTGCATACTAATTTTACTTTTATTTGATTAAATGGCTTTCTCGAAAGTTGTTTAATTTTATTTACGAACGTTTTTATTATTAATAAATATACGTAACTTACGAATTAACATACATAACGAACTTCTATATTCATATATTTTAATACGTATATTAGGGGGTTTGCCCCCTAGTCAATACCTCACTCTTTACGTTAAAGTTCGAATTTTGTTCCGATTCTTTAAAAATGACCCCTTAATCACAAAGGCCGTTTATTAGAATAAATAGCTCTTATGAAAGTACTAAAAAATCTTTGGCTTAAAGAGCGAGGTATTGACTAGGGGCGAACCCAATCATATACGTAATAGTATGTGTTCGTTTTAAGTTTTGATGTTGCTCCTTACTTTCAGTTGAAAAACTTGTTTTTAAAAAATTTAATTTCTGATCTTTTTTAAAATAATGCTGGGAAATCCGGCGCCCTGTTCATAGCAATGTCCCTTCCCCCATGAAAACTTCCTCCAAGGAAGGATCCTCCCACATACCCCCCGACCCCCCCCCCCTACTACCAGAAAAAATCCCCACTGAAAACGTCTGTATACTTCCCAATAACCAATGCTATATGTAAACATTGGGTAAAGTTCATAACTTTCAACCCTCCCCCCGAGGACTTTGGGGATTAAGTTATCCTAAAAGACATATTTATTATATTTTTGACCATGCTGAACAGAATGGCTATCTCAAAATTTTGATCGGGTGACTTTGGGAAAAAAATGAGCGTGGGAGGGTGCCTAGTTGCCCTCCATTTTTGGTCACTTAAAAAGGGCACTAGAACTTTTAATTTCCGTTTGAATGAGCCCTCCCACGATATTCTAGGGCCACTGGGTCGATACGATCTCCCCTGAAAAAAAAAACGACAAAAAACAAAAAACAGATAAATTCGCATCCCTCACCTTTCTTGTGGCAAAAAATACCAAATTCCACATTTTTGCAGATAGGAGCTTGAAACCTCTACATTAGGGTTCTCTGATATGCTAAATCTGATGGTGTGATTTTCATTAAGGTTCTATAACTTTTAGGTTTTTTTCCCCCTTTTTCGAAAATAAGGCATATTTTCTCAGGCGCGTTACATTTGATGGGTAAGACTAAACTTGATGAAACTTATATATTTGATATCAGCATTAAAATCTGATCCTTTTGATGTATCTAATGGTATCAAAACTCCGTTTTTTAGAGTTCGGTTACTATTGAGCCGGGTCGCTCCTTATTTACAGTTTGTTACCACGAACTGTTTGACAAAATCGAGCAAAAGAAAACTTGTTGAAAAGTTACCTGCTAATTGCTATGTTAGAATTAAAATCTGTATTGTCTTTGTCATTTCTATGCTGTGTTCGTTTTATGTGGATAATTGATTTGACAACAATGCCACTCAATCTTTAGTTGAAGAAAATTCGAAAATGATTTGGCCGGTTGAATAGATTTAATTGTTTTCAGGAAACAGGAGACAACAGAGAAGCATTCAGACCTGATGAGGAAACGGTCAACCACGATGGAGCTTCTACAGAGGAGCATCAGGAAACCCAATCAGAATCACGTAAATATATTTACTTCTAGAAAATAAAACCTTTTGTTGACTGGAGGAGGTGAAGAGGGGGGAGGGGGGCGAATCTTTAATTTATGATGATCTTTAGTTTTTGAGGGTATGCCTTCTATTCAAAAATTCTGCCTCTCTTTCGTGTGTGGGGTAGATCAACCCCGGAAGCCTTAGTGATCAAAGAATTTTTAATTATGACGAGGCTTGATTTTTAGTTCTTAAGAGAAGGAATGGCATGGGGTTACTAGCTAAATACTCACCTCACCCTCTCTACTGTCTATTTTCAGAATTTCAGGAAACTAAGTGAAGTTGCTTATTTTCCTATTGAAATACAGACTTTAACCCCTATTGCAATGAGATGCATCGAATGCCCACCACCTCTCGTATGCCTACACCATCGTATGCCCACCACCTCTCGTATGCCCAGACCATCGCCTCCCCACCACCTCTCGTATGCCCACCACCTTTCGTATGCCTACACCATCGTATGCCCACACCATCGCATGCCCACACCATCGCGTGCCCACCACCTCTCGTATGCCCACACCATCGTATGCCCACCACGCAATGAAATGCCCACCACCTCTTGTACATGATGTTTGTTTAAATTCAAAAGGTGTTGCCAGTTTCCTCTAGATCTATCCTCTTCACCTCTAACCTCCCAAAACGTTTGTTTTTAGTTTTCTTACATTATTTTTGAGTCTTTTTTCAAATTTCTCTTTGTGTTTAAGTTTATTTTCAGGCTCTTGAAAATACAGGTTTATACCATCACCTGAAAATATTTCAGATATCACATCTTACATTTTTTGCTTAGAAGTCAGTTTAACAAGCGCCATACTAAAGTATACTTAAATTCACTATACATAATATAAAATTATATAATATATATAAAATATACATAAAATTCACTATACTCAGAACCCCAAGAAAAAGAAAAAAAAGATGTGGAAGATTTTCTTCACAGGTTTAGTAGTAAACTAGGTACTTGCGTGTTATAGCGACCATACCAAAGAAGTGACGTTAGGTTAATCATAATGAAATGTACATAAATAATGATGAAAATGTAGTATTTTAGTTACAAAGTTATGGAAACTACAACAAAGAATTATGGAAGGCAGACCGCCTAGAACGCATTATATTAAATACCTAACCAACTATATATATTAAATACTTAATTAAAATATACATGCATAGTAGTTTATCTCACTGAGACTAAGTTAATTATCTCTGAATGCTGACCGAGAAACCGGTTTTACTCAGATCATGAGCAACAGTATGGTTGTAATAACACGTAAGAATTGTAAACTATAACACAAAACACGGTATGCGTCTTTTTTTTCGTTGCTTGTTTTAGAGAATTAATCGACTTGGCAACGGAGCTGCTTGGTTGTTCCTTCCTATCTGGGTCTTTGGCGCTAAGCTTCGATCTTTTCTCCCCTATGCGTCTTGGGGAAATGGGACTTCCAGTGCGCTTAAGACCCTAGAGCGAAATTGTCCTGTTGCACGAAAACTTATTCTGAAGATACGCAATTAGATATTTTGAACGCTTCTCTAGAACGCTCCATAGTCCAAACTAGCAAAATTGTATCAGATAAAGTTTTCTTCGGCTATTTATGGTAGCAAAAATAAATAAGCAGGATTTGATAATATCGCTCTCAAGAAAAGAACTGACGTGTCAATTAGAATAAAGCCAAATTTTTTGGTACTAAGCAACATAAGGTAGTACAGATACCCCGCAGAAATTAGTCAAAAGAGCCAAAAAATTATATTGAATGGCAAAAGATATCCAAAACTTCGCTTGTCGTCATGTTTTCCTAAATTGCTACCAAATTGTTTTTAAGATATTTTTATTATTATAAACATAATTATAGTACTAACAATAAATAGCAAAAGAGAAACCCAATTGCAAATATTGGAAAGTTTAAATATTTCAGTATGACCTACAGGTTCATGTATATATGATTAGTTGCCTAAAGAGGTCGAAGAAACATGTTGTCTAAAAGATTAAGATGTTTTTTGAAAATGATACGTTATGATCTAGGTCACGTAACTCAAAAGGCCAGTTTAGCTATGAACTAATAACTCATACTTTACGGTAGAAATCCAAGAATATGACAATTCAGTAGAAGAAATTGTTTAAATTCTGGCCTTAGGGATAATGGGGCATTAGAGTTATTAGGATTATGGGATATGAGGGAGTAGGATATAGGGAACAATGAATCTAATTAATTAAATTCTTAAAGATAAAGCGTTTCAATTTGGGATCCCTTCTATACTTAATTCTACATTTTGATAATATTGTGCTCTGTATAAGGGAATGACAACTTTTTATTGGTCTAGGGCTTCATATGGAGCTCAAATGAATTATCAGTCTTGTTTTTTTCTTCATGTGGAAGTTACCTATGTTGATGTCCGCTTTGAGGGACAAGTTCACTGGCAATAGCTAAGTAAAAATTGGCACTGATTAGTTCCTTGTCTTTTCACTGAAGATGAAGTAGGAATTACGGATTATTATGAGAAACACTAAAGGACAAGTATTAGGAATTACGAGTAAAATATGTTGCAATGATATTTATCCTATGATTTGAAAACTCGATCTTACTTACTTAGTTCCTCCCCCTTCGGCTGCCGCATAAGGTGGCAACGATTTCTGCATGACGACCTCTGAAGAGCCTACGGCCACAGGCCTTCCAAGTACATTGCCACCAGTGTGGCGTCCTTCTCTCGGCATCCGACAAGCATCCCTTTCTGCCGTCCATGCCATCTAATGTCTAGGGGAACTATCTTGATATTACAATATTACTTATTTAAAAGAGCAAGATCATTTAAAAATAAATCGGGATTGGTTGTATCAGGCTCAGATGCAGTTTGAATAATGCGAGTTTAGCTTAGGATTCTCTCGACAGAAGAGACAGCCACGTTGAGGAAATAAATGGCGAAAATTAAAAATTCTAGGACCAGTAGTTGTTACCGAATGTTTTATACGAGAGCTCTATGGCCCCAGATTGGGGGAAAAAAATTAAGGGAAAATAAGGGAAGAAAACCATGCAAAGCGACCATACACGACTTATTTCTAATCAACTCGACAGATGAGTAAGACTTCATACAAGCCTTCAACTGAAATGCGTTTCAGGAAAAATAGAACTTATATAAAATTTTATCCGAAACAGATGAAAACTGAATGCTTGAGAAGCCCAAGGACGTCGAAACAAAACGAGATAAATTGCAGCCAGTTTAACAGCCGGTTTAAATTGCAGCCAGTTTAAATTGCAGCCAGTTTAAAAAGCAGCCAGTTTAAATTGCAGCCAGTTAACAAAGGGAAAATGTAAATATTGTTTGGCCAAGTCCTCTCTTCAGCCGTCCTCAGTGCTGGAAGAAGAATAGAAAATATAGTTAAAACCGCAAAATACACTATAGAAGGAGAAACCGTAAACAAATAATCTAAAACCAGAATTAAAAGCTTTATTCGCTTCTCCTTTCAATTGCTCTTTTTTCGCTGGCTGTGGTACACCTTGTTTTTCTTTACTTTTCCCGCGTTTTAATTTCGTTAATCCACACAAAAAATATTTTTTACTGCCTTTCCTCTAAGGACTGTAGTCAAATTAGAACACAAAAACTACGAATGCGTAAAAACCTTAATTCTTAGCTGGATGAACAGAAAAAATAATCTATGCTAGAATTTTGGTGAATTTCGAGAAACAGTTTTGGTAGATTTGTGGTAAAAACTAGAAATTGGAAATATCTGTATCCGAAACAGAACCAATTCAAATATTCATCAGCAAGACCGCATCTTTTCGATGCCTTTTTCAAAAGAGTGTTGTATAATTAGTGTTGTATTATACCCAAGACTAGCGTAAAAGCCTGCATTCTCATTTTAATAAACGGTAAAAACACTTCCTGGACTTTTGTAAATTTTTAACAACAATTTTGGTATATTTGTGGCAAAAAGATCTTAAAAGATGAACTGTATCTGAAACAGAAGCAAACCAATATTTACCCACACAAAGATGCAATTTTTTCTACCTTTTTCTTCGCGAATGTAGTAAAATTAGCAAATCAAAATGCACTAATCTTAATGCTCAAAACTAACCTAAAAGCCTTCAGTTTTAATTTAGCGAACAGAAAGAAACCCTGCCTTAACTTTTGGTAAATTTGAACAGCCATTTTGGCAAGTTTATGCCAAACAATTTTTTTTTTTTTTTTTAAAGAAAATTTAAGTAAAGGAAAAAATGAAAATCCGACCGCCAAAGTAAAATTTAACTCGTATTGTAACATAACTCTGGTATATTAAGAAACCTCAATTCTTAGTTAATGAGCAAAAATAGACTCGTCTTAGAGTTTAGTTTAATTTGAAACACCAATTTTGGTAAATTTATGGTAAAACTGCAACTTCTGTTTTTACCATAATACAAATCTATAGAATTAAATCCTGTTGCTAAAGCAAAATTTAACTAATATACCTAGCTTTGATATATAAAACAATTTTTCGCACTTAGTTTAATGAACAGAGAAACACTCATTCTGGAGTTGCGGTAAATTTTGATCAGGGATTTTGGCAACTTTGTAACATAGATGCAACTTTTTTTACCATAACGGATATTTTACAAAATTAAATCTGGCCTCAGAAGCAAAATTCAGCTCTTATTATAATCAAGCTTTAATATAACAAAATATCTCATTCTTAGTTTACTAAACAGACAAAACACTTGCTAGAGTTTAATAGAGCTAAAGTTTGAAAAATATAACTTTTTTTTTAATTAAATCTGGCTTCAAAAGCAAAATTCGACTCATATTATAACGCAGCTTCAATGTCCAAAAAACCTTCGTTCTGGATTTGATGAACAGAAAGAAACTGATCCTAGAGTCTTGGTGAATTTTGAACTACGATTTTGGTAATTTTGTGACAAAGTATTTTTTTTTTTTTTTTACCATTGCATATATTCTACAAAATGAATTCCGGCTGTCCAATCAAAATTTGACTAATATTGTAAACTAGCTTTAATATATTATGGTAGTGCTACAGACTTCATTTTTCTTAATTTCTAGCACTACCCTTAGCAGTGAGACAAGCGATCGAAAGGGGTATATCAAGAGTACTAAGAACTTTCGAAGAATGCTTATCTGCTGTTTTTCAGCTGGATGAAGTTCATCGTCTGAATTCTACCATTTCCCTAGATAACATTTTTGACATGATTGATACTCTTCAGACATTAGTGTTAGACTTCGTTGAGTGCAATGGAAGATCTTCTAATGCTCTTCCAGAGGTAAGAACTGCTTAATTATGTTAAGAAATTGCTCTGCTCTTGCATGCGATAGGGGAACAAATGACCCAAATTGGTGAATCAAGTTATATATGTATTATGAGTTAAATTATTCATGCTTAGTTGATTTATGATATCTCTTACATAAAAGACTCTGACTTTTACTCCGTTCTGCCTCTTATTTCTATTGCTTTAATACTGGCTAATTTCACGTTTCCAGTTGGCATTTTCCGGAAAACTCTAAAGTATATCAACCAATGAAATTACCGAAAATACTTTTCTCACAGTTTCATTGGTTGATTTACTTTCTAGCGTGTCCGTTAAACACCACACCCTCCTTAGTAACGTAAAATTACTTCCGATTTGAGGATTGTTTTAACAGACCAATTCACATTTCCCGTTAAGTAGTTTAAGTTTAAGTGAAATACTTCTCAATTTAGTCTTTCGCGTGAAAATTGAAATTCATTGTTTGCAATAATCTCGTGCAAGATATTAGTTTCGAACGTAGACCTCTAATACTTTAAACGTTATTCTTCTCCTTCTTGTCTACACATTCTTTCTTTCGCGTTGCCATACAGTAGCTTAAATATGTAAAATCTATAATGGATTAGCTAAAAATAATCCAGCAATCATAGCAGGCTCAAATTTCAAAATTTTGCGCATTTTTTTGTCCTTGCTGATTTCAAACTTAACTTAGTTTTTTTTATATCTAACTTACATTTTCTTATTACCATTTTATTTTAGCACATTTTAATTTAATCTATTTTTATTGGTTGATTTACTTTTAATTATACAGCAAGGTTGATTTCAACCAAAATTGCGAGGATGTTCAACAAAACTTTTTGTGCAACCCAGACAACTCGAGGTCTGAAACCATTTGCCATATGAAATTTTTACAGATTGCTATTGGGTCCACCATTTTGTATGCAATACCTGTATGGGTGTCTGCGCTGAATAAAAAGAATATTGTGATAAAGCTTGTTTATGTTCTGAGAATTTCTGTGGGTTTTATCCTCAAAGCCTTTCAGTCCGTAAAAATGGAGTTATAAAGGCTTTCGCAAGACGCCTTCCCATCGATCTTAAAGCCTAAGAGATAGCACAACTATCTCCTGACAGTAGAACCGTCAAAAAGACAGGAGAACCGTCAAAAAGACAGTAGAACCGTCAAAAAGGCAGTAGAACCGTCAAAATTTATTCACTGCATTTTTACAAGAGATTCTTTATATCCATTTTGAGGGAGGAAACAATTTACTCCATAATATTTCTTTATTTGAAGATTTTTTTTTTAAGACTAAGCGTTAAAAAAGGTTCTAAGGCCTGGTAGCCCTTATTTCTTTATACCTAAGGAAAGGAAGACCTTGATTATTTGCCTCTTTTAGAAAATTTAAATAGCCATGAATTAAATAGATATACATATTATACGGATTTTCAAGTAAATTATATATTTGATAATTTCATTTCTATCCCCTATAATGTAAATGAAATTTGGAAAGCCTTTTGCAAAAACCTATGTATGAAGTGGTTTGAGTTGTTCTCACAAGCTAATAAGCTCTAAAGCCTTCGTATATTAGGTTGGGAAGAAATTCCTTCCCTAGTTTTCTGGCGGAAAATCCTACTAATTGGCCTCATTGCGGTGGAGAGGGGAAACGGCACCATCGTTTTAAGAACACCCTAGACGATGAATCATTTTGATCAAAAGCTCCCATCAATCAATTGATTAAAGCATGATTGACCGTCTAGGAACCGATTGAGTCATTCAAATTTTCTATCAATCACCATCAACGCTTGACTCAAGCGTCAAAGAGGCTCCTAGACGGTCAATCATGCTTTAATCAATTGATTGAGGGAACCTTTTGATCAAAATGATTGACCGTCAAGGTGTCCTTTAGGCTTACACGTAGAAGGTGCCAGTAAGCTGGGGACTTGCTGGTAAAACAAATTCCCATGAAATGTCAATGACTTTGACAAATTTTGATATTCCAGATAATGCTAGGGCGTCAATGTTAGGTGACGCGCTCTCTTTAGGGAAGGTGACGGGAGTAAAAAATTTACGAGATAGTAAAATCCCCAGGTAGTAAAATCCATGTGAAAATTGGATAATGGAATGTTCGATCAATAAAAGCTGAAGCAACCAAGTTAATGGTTGCGAATGAGACGCAGAAGTATGGAATTGACTTTCTATGTTTCTCTGAAACTTGGATCTCTGATTGTGGTGCATCGAATGTTAGAAGCCTAACAAATGAGCCATATTACTCAGGAGTAAATGGCAATTTGCATGGAGTTGGATTTCTTTTTTCTGTTGCGGCAAATCGTGCCCTTATTGCGTGAGAACCAGTATCTCCAAGAGCTGCTAGAGCAAAGACTAACCTAGAGAAAGACTAACCTTAATGTCATTACTGCATATGCCCGACCTTTAATGGAACTGATAAAGCAAAGTCTATTTTTTGTGACGACCTGAAAAGACATCTGGCGCAAGTTCCGTCCCGAGAATTCATTCGTAAAACGATGTTCCAGTACAAAAAAAGCCATATGATTACTTGGTACTCCAATGATGGAGTTACTAAGGCCCAGATAGATTATATACTTGCCATGCCTAGATTTAAAAGCTCTGTGTTGGATTTCCGATGATATCTTGGTGCTGGTACAGGTTCTAGATCTGGTTCAGATCATAAACTGATAATCACTAGAATTTGACTTCGGTTATCCACTAAGTATAGAAGCAATTTACCTCCCCCCCTCCCCCCAGAAACTAAGGTCCAAAACCCCTGAAACCATGGCTGTGTTCCGCCTGCCCTTGTGAACCAGGTTCAACCTCATCTCCACTTCGAGTAATGAACAAAACCCCAAGGTGCTTCTCGGTGTATGTGTAGAGAGAGAATGGAAGCAGTTTACTGCAACAATGCAGAAGTTAACGAGACAAGGCCTTGGTGCATAAAAACCAAAAGGAAATACTGAATCAGCAAAAAACTCCATCAAGTATCAAGTTAGCTTAGAAGTATCCAGCATAGTGCTCTCATACAGAGCGTAGGAAGCGAAGAGCAGAGGTTAAAAAATCATCCAGAATAGACTGGCGAAACTAGTGGACGGAAATGGCAAATTTCGTGGAGACAGCGTCGAAGACATACAACACTCGTAAGATCTACCAATTGTTAAATCTCGTTACCGGGAGGAAGCAACAGGTCTCTGAGACTATCCGCTTGAAGGATGGGTAGACCATAAAGGATCTAGCTACGATAATATCAATACAGAATGGATATTTTATAGAAATCCTTGAATTCCTAAGGATTTTTTTCTTATTTTCTAGCTCATCCCATCACCCGCACATAACCCCAATCCTCCCTCCAGGATTCCTCCGAGCACCTTATGTAGTCTGTCTTGAACCCCCCTATATTGATGAGATAAGAAAAGCCATTCGGTCACTGAAAAAGCACAAGTCTCCTGGTAAAGACGGTGTACCTCCAGCACTATATAAAGCTGGCGATGAGATTGTCGCAGCTCGACTCAAACTGCTGTTTGACAAAATTTGGACAAAAAGAATTTTCCAATTTTCAAAAAAAGAATTTTCCAAAAAAAGAATTTCCAAAAATAGGATTTTCCGAATGATTGGAAAGTTTCAGTCCTCCCTTCTCTCTTCAAAAAAGGTGACAAGTCAGAGTCTAAGTTTGCTGTGGCATCGCTCTTGCAATCATTGCGGCAAAATTGTTTCCCATTCTTCTTTTGAATGGGAAGATCCAGATCCAGAGGTCAGTGACAACTTAAGTATCATTAGTAACTCGGTTCCTGAAGTCAAATCAGGGAAGAATTCTGTGGCCTGCCGATTTCACTTGGCCAACAAGTGTATAAAAAAGAGCGATTGTGCCTTTGTTCACCCTTGTATGTCCTTTTTAATTACTGGTCACTGTAACGACAATTATTGCTCACTTCTCCATTCCAAACTCTGACATAAATTTTAAAGTGGCCTATGTTTTGAAACTAAGTGCATGTTATTACATTTGAAAAACAGTGATTATTATGCTATAGCCAGGCGTAGTAAACGTTTAATATGAAAATAGTTACAAGTTCTCATACCCACAAGCGGAGCCCCCTTCATTCGATTAGTAAAAGTAGCTCACCAGCGCATACTCTTCTATTTTTATCACAAATCTACCCTGCTCACTAAAAAAACTTCCACCTTTACCACCCAGCAAAAAAAACTCCATTTCCCCAGCAAAATCCCTTCCCTCTTAACGCTCCAGTTAACCCCTCCCAAGTTGATAACCCCTCCCTAGTTGATCCCCCTGAAAATACTACCGTCTTATATCCCTCCCAAATATTATCAGACAAGAGTAACCCAGGTTTAAAAGATCTGGCCCCTTTCTCCCAAACCCCCCTTACTCCAACCTACCCATGAGTCCCTACTTCTCCATATCAAAGTCTCATATCACCAGCCCCAAGAGTTATAGTCTCTACCCCCAAACTTATTAATAAATGCTAAAAATCCATCCCTTAACCCCCAGCCCCAAATTGAAGAAATATCTCGGTATGCTAATCGGTTCAAGTTTCCTAAGTTCCTACTTACCAATGCCGAGAGCCTAAACTTCGAAAAACTAACCGTACTTGAGGGTATTATCACTGAAATTGAGAATATTAATGTCATAGCTGTAACAGAGGTTCAGGCACAAAACCCTAAATTTCTTAAAATAAAAAATGACTCCCAGTTCATTAAGCTTCGCCCTTCCCACCACCCTCTCGGAAAAAAGGGAGAGATACTTTGTTCTTCGCTCAAAATAACCTTCAGTCGAAACTCATTTCCACTCCTAACCTCTCCGAATATAATGAAATCCTCTGAATTAGTCTAAGACCAAAGGTTCTCCCCCGTCCTTTTAATATAACAGCAACAACAGTTTTTTATTATTCCCCAAACCAAAATATCGACCAAAAACGTAAATTTATGCAGAAATTCCAGACTAGTGCTAAACTTTTTTTTATCTAAGTATCCAAATGCTGGTATTTTTTTTAGTAGGTGATGGAAATGACCTAAAGATGGACTCTATTTGTGCCTGTCTTAATATTAGAAAGATAGTTAAAATTCCGACAACAAGAGGAGATACGTCCCTTGATGTCATTTGTTCTAATATGGATAAGTTTTACAATCCTCCCCAAGCCCTGGCTCCATTAGGTGGTAGTTACCATTACTGTCTCCTTTTATCCCCTTCCTCGTCTTTCCTACACTCGTTCACAACCACAAGCGGATCTTACCGTCCCCTCAGTGATTCGGGTCTTTTTTCGTTTTCAAAAATCGAAAATATTCATTTTTTCAAAAATCGAAAATATTCAAAAAAGAGCCCTGAGGATTATTTATAAACAAGACAAGGTCCCATATTCCTACCTCCTAAAAACTTTAAAACTTGATACCCTCGAGCCAAGAAGAAAAAAATTTGTGCCTCCGTTTTGGAAAGTCAGCACAAATAAACCCCTGTACTGAAAACCTCTTTCCTAGCCCCCACTCACCCATAAGAAATCGCCACCCCCGTAAAATATCCCAACACATCCCCATTTTTTCTCTTGTACCCTTTTCCACCTTACGTTATAAAAAAAAACTTTTATTCCTTTTTATACAAATAAAATCAACCAAAACCACGACCCGTAAGTTTGCCAAAAAGTTAAATTGTTTTGTATATATTATTTTTTTATTTTTGAAAATTTCGTTATTTTATTTGTTATTCTTTTTATCCTTTTATATTATGACCTATCCTCTCCGAATATGACCTAACCTCTCCGAATATGATATGATATCTATTATGACCTATAAAATATTTATAGTAATGAGGTTATGACCTATATTTATGACTTTTGTATTTTGTATTTTCTGCATTTTCTGACTGTTACCTGTTGTGTTTTGTTACAGTGTTAACTATTTGTTGTTATTGTATTTTTTTTTAACTAAGAAATGCGAATTCGGCCCACTAGGGTTTGTGATAGTCTTTTTGCCAATAAATATCTACCTATCTGTCTATCTATCTAAAACCTATTCTTCTGAATAGGTTTAAACAGGCCGAGAAGAGAGAATGAGGAAAGAGCAAGCTGGTTTTCGAACCGGGGGTTCTTGTACCGAGCAAATTTTTATCCTTAGACTGCTTTTTCAGCAATTTCATAGATATGGCTTGTCGTCGATTCTTATCGTCGTCGACTTTGTAGCAACCTTTGATTCATTTATTCGAGGAGCTCTCAGGCGAGAATGCCCTCGCACTTCGTAGAGCTTTTGAAACTGTACTATGAGGACACGCAGTTGAAGAAACGAGCTTATGGTAAAGACTTTGATAACTTCACTGTGGATTCAGGGGTAAAGCAAAGTGACATCCTATCATCCATCCTTTTCTATTACGTAACTGATTGGATTATGGAAAGAGTTGTGAGGAAATGCGAAGGTGCGGTGGTTGGAAAAGGTGTTGAACTCACTGACCTGGATTATGCTGATGATATTGCCCTCGCAGAGGATGATCCACTGAAAGCCCAAACGGTGTTGAATAAAGTTGCCTGTTGCTCTGCCACAGTCGGATTAAGAATTACTCTAACAAAGACCAAAGTGACGTGTGCAAATTCTCGGAACCCCCCTTTATATCCCTGGATGGCAGCATTCAGCAAGTTCGAGAATTCCAGTACCTTAGATCTCTTGTCGATTCAGAAGGGGGTGGGGGTCTGGCCATGGAACTGAAAGGCGTATTTGGCTAGCCTCTGTCGGTTTTGTTCAGCTCATTAAATTACTATAGAAACGCAGAAGCATTACTACAAAAATTACAGCCTACGAGATAATCGTCGGAAGCACTCTCCTATATGGGCGTCAAACGTGAATTGTCAAAGCTCAAAATAGTACATTTAGATGTTTTTGGCTACAATTGTCTCCGTATGATTCTACGTGTCCAACGCCATGAATGAATATCCACAATGAGATCCGTCAGCGCTGTGAAAACCATACCCAGTTTGGAAATTGTAAAGAGAAAACGGCTCGTGTGACTAGGCCAGTGTCTAAGGCGCGAAGATGCATTTCAAAGTTTGTTCGAATTATATTGCTGAAATCATGGATGCCGGGCAAGGCGGAGCAGCGTCTAGCTCCCGTCAAAAGTATAGAAAGCAATTAACTACTAAGCTCTGGACATTTCAGATTTTTAACGACCATTCTGATCCTCTTCAAATTTTAGTATCTTCTCCTAATTATGGACCAACCCAAATTTTCACTGATCGTTTTAAATTGAGTTCATTTTTATTAAGAATTTAAGTGTAAACTTTCTGAAAATGAAAGAATTGAAATGTAAATAACATTACAAGAGTTCTCGTTTCTGACATATTTGATATTTATGTTATTTGGTATGCTAAAGAAGCTGGACACGCAGTTTGGCAGAACAATAGTGTTGGGTAGTGTGTTAAGTCTTCTCTTTTTTCATCTCTCTTCTTTTTACCTTTTCTCCTTTATCTATCTCTTTTTGTAAATTTTTCCGGTGTCTTCTTTCCTATCCCTTTGTGCTATTTGTTTTTTCTTTTGGATTTCTGATATTCTCTTTTTTATTTTGTTGTTTAGATTGGAAAATATTCGTTACACGTTTAGTTAATTAAAAAAACTACCATTTATTCATTTCTAAAGATTCACATTTTATTGTCTAGAACGGTGGACTTCTACCACCATTGTGGAGACTGTAGAGCCTTTGACCCGGGGTATTTTCATGTTTTTTTTGTTTATATAAGTCGGAGAGCCTTAGTCTCTGACTTCAACCAAATTTTAATTATTTTTATTAGTGTATATAGCAATTACTTTTGTAATGACACTTATTCATGTCCGTTACTTATTTAAATGTCTATGTATTATTATTTATTTATATATTTACTTTTTATAATCCAGGAAAGTCGACTTCAACCACATTTGCGAGAATTGCAGAACCTGGGACTCAGAGCTTTGCGTATTTTTGTCGATACAACTAGGAGAACCTTGGTTCAAGATATTCCAGATATAAACAGCACTAGCAATAATGCAACGACTGGGAGTGCTGTTTCCTTCAGACAGGAATTTCATGATTTATTTGAACAAGTTCAGGAATTTGTTTTGAGGGTAGGTCAAAGACGGGGAGTGGACTTGACCTCTCATGTTGCTAGAAGTACGAGGCATGCACCACATTCAACAACGGGAGCAGTAGTAGCTGATCAAATGCACATTAATGGACTTGGGAGGAATATTAATGTGGAACCTTCCTTAATGGGAAATACATCTTCAAGCAACTTTAATGAAAACACTGCACGAAGAAACGAGATTCTTCGTGGTGACCGAACTTCAAACTTTGCTGACAGGATTCAAAGCTTGCTTCAAAGACTCACTGCAGTGAACGAGAGGATTGATCAAAATTTAATTGGAGATCCCAGAGGAAATCGCAGAACAGATACTGGGACAAGGAGACGTGAAAATTATTTAGATAATTCTAGATTTGTTGATAGTAGAAATAATCTCCTGGAACGCAACAATATCTCAGACTTGGCAACTCAATATTATAACTCTATTGATGCTATAAGCAGACTTAGAAATAGAATTCGTGATTATTTAGAAAATAGAACAGAGAACACTGTAACCAGAAGTGAACTAGCAAGCGAAACTAGAGCTCATTTAGCAGCGTACTTTTCTGAAAGATTCCGTGCCCAGCGACAGAGATTCATCAACATTTTCAGAAATCAAAATGAACCTACTGAAACTGAGACAACACAAAACTCAACAGAGGTGACTGGAACAAGAAATGATAACGAACGACCTTTACAAATTCCGAGTGAAGAATCGCTAATTCGTCAAGTGGATGCTGCCCGAGACCGACCAGTGGCACCTAGATCAGGAACTGACTATGGAACTTTTTCAGAGATGCTTCGCAGTGAAGAAGTACCCGTTCTTGAACTTGAACCTATTCAACTTTTACCACAAGACCTTTCAGAAAACAATGGTGGTAGTAGTAACAGTTCTCCTGATATAGATTCTTCTAATAGAACAGTTACAATTACCCATCTGGCTCGTCAGCCGAGAGAGAGGTATATACCATATGTCCCTAGAAGATTAACGGATAATGGGATATTTTCATCTATACTTCGAAGTGAAGAAACGTCTGTGCTTGAAGTCGAATCTATTCACCGAATACCGCAAGATCTATCAGAAAACACTCATGGTAGTAGCAATAGTTCCACTGAAATAGCTTCTGCTAGTGGATCAACCCGTTTAGATCAGCTATTAGGTCGTGAGGCCCGTGTATCCAGAGAGAGGTACCGACCATATGTACCTAGAAGAAGAACTGATAATGGGATATTTTCAGAAATACTTCGAAGTGAAGAAACGCCTGTACTTGAAGTTGAACCTCTTGAAGTTTCACTTGAAGACCTATCAGAAAATACTCTTGGTAATGGTATTAGTTCCTCTGGGATTTCTTCAGCTGGTAGTTCAGACTTGGCAATCAGACTTGGCAATCAGGCCCCTCAATTGAGAGAGAGTACAGCTAGTAGAAATCAGTCTGATTCTGCTCAAGCTGAGGCAACTCAAAATCCAACAGATTTACCGATAAGAACGATTGATAACGCGCGTCCCCAACAAATAGTACCAAGTGAAGAATCGGTTTCTCGTGAGAATGATCTTGCCCAACGCTTCCGAGAACGTTATGGATCCCCTCATAGTTATGGATCTCGCCTTCCTCGAGAAAGAGTTTTTGCTGGCATTTCAATTGCAAGTAGTGATCCTGGTATTTCTAGTTTATCTGCAACAGAAAATGCTTTGGTATCAGAATTACCTGCTGCTGCTGAGGAATCTTGGCTCTATGGCAGTGGACATCTAAACCCTGCACCTCTGCTTAACCATTCTCAGGTATGAATGCTTTTTTCACGTCAGGTGTCCTTATTTTTTCTTATTATTCATGCTAAGCCTCATTT
>JAQQPU010002176.1:10951-30522 GCA_029168905.1 Artemia sp. Kazakhstan ARC1039 | reverse complement strand
CCCCCCCCCCCCCCCTATGGGTGCCCATGCCCTTTGCATAGTATCCCGTATTTAAAATAAAATAAAACACAAATTTATACTAAGTCTCTAGTCCCTCGATAAGAAATGACGCCAAAGTGGACCTATGAATGCGTATTCCTTTCTTTTGTGTGTATCTAAATCATTTTCTCCTGTCATTGCCTATCGACCTACAACAATGTATAACATTGTCAGTAATAGCAAGTCATTCCACGTGGAGGTTTGTTTACTTTGCTGATGGCATTACCTAAACAGTTTGCAGTGAGGATTTACGACGAAAAGAAAGTTGAGGTGGCGGTAACTATTAGTTGCATCTCCAAATTGTTGAAGAAATATTTGAAATTCTAGGGAGAATTCCCTCTTCCTCTAAATTCGGTTGCCCCCCCCCAGATTTCACTTTCCCATCCTAGATTACCAGTAACACCTTTTTTGGTATTTCCATTAAAAAATTGACACAAAACGAACCGTCCTCCTAGATTTTGAAAGCATTTGGTAACTTTATTTAAAAACAAATCCTTGCCCCACCCAAGGCCGTACCCAGGATTTTTTTTCGGAGGGGTTTTACTAAAAAAAAATCAGGGGGGGGGGTTTCCCCAAAAAAAAACTAAAAAAAGTATACAAAATTTGTTTATATCCAGTTTTGTTACGTTTTTACGAGTCAGAAAAACATTTCGGGGGATTCAAACCCCCCTAACCCCCCTCTGAGTACTGCCTTCGCCTCACCCCTAGCATTTCGAAAATTGGTGGCCCCTGCTGCGCGTTCGTGTCAGGATTATTAATATTAACGAAAACGGAATAGAAAGTAGTACGTTCTTTGCATGTATTCATGAATCAAATTAAATTTTTCGAGGACTGTCGTGTGATTTCTTCAAATGCGCTGTCTTGTATTAGCGAAAAGCATGTTACATGGTTAGTAGTGTAAAGTATTTGGAACATAAATTCGAGAAGCCTTTTCCTGGTGTCTCGTTACTAACAGAGTTAGCAATGTATATGTAAACAATGGTTTCTCTAGGGGGTCTTCCGGGAGGACCAAAGCTTATCGTGTGAAACCTTTTATTCTCAGGCCTGTGAACAACCAACCACTGGGACTTCCGATATTAGAGAGTCGGGACCAAGTGTATACTTGGAATGGCAGTCCATCTTTCGCCTTCGTCGTAGCTAGTTGTTCTTGTGCTACCTTATTTTCTCTGTGTGTATTCTCACGTTATTCAATAAAGACCTTATACCAACGTTTACTGAGTATCTTCAAATTTACGTAAACCATTACATCTGCCAATTAAAAAGGGCATACAAATAAAGAACTAAATAGAGGTTTACAGAGTGGTGACAGCAGACATTCACAGAGTGGTGGCAAGCGGTTAAAACTAGTGGAACATATATCACTAGGGGAAAACCTCCAAGTGAAATTTGAGTGACCGTTATAAGTACTTACGACATCTTACGCTAAATACTGGCAACATATTGAAGAACTATTTCGCCCGCTATCAAAATTGCTTGTGATATTGAGCCACAAATACTGCAAAATACTGACTAAAAAGACATCGAAACGTTACGAGCTATTGAACTTTCTTCTATTCAAAGCGCCTTCTTAAAAAACACTTTCTTTTAAATGAACATTTTGAAATAGGCTGTTACACAATGCCTAATATGGATTTCCTCGCGATAGCTTCTACCTACTAATTCAAATTTCTACAACTGAGAGTCTCCGGTTGATTTCTATCTTCGCTTAGCCATTCTACGTTTGGTGTTTTTTTTTACCTGATTTTATACAGTCGACGTGGGATCTACATTTGACAGTTTCCAACCAAAATTTAACATTTTGAATTCGATAATCAAAAATTAATTCTCAATTGTGACTACATTTGACGCTAGTGATTTAATTGAGACCAACTACAATTGGATTTGGAACGGACTATCTTTCGTAAGTGATTTAACACGACTAAACAACCCAGTAAATTTTATTAGACCCTTGTTGTTAGAAGTGAAGTTATTGCCCAAAATTTAGCGTCCGTAATAAAAAAAAATGGTGTTTAAAACCAATATTTAAATTTTTAGAGTAATTGCTTTTTTCAAATTTTGATATCAATATGTCAGTTATTATTTCCATATTTGATCCGGCGGAATCTGGATATAACAAAAGGTTGCTTTTGATTTTGTAAAACAGTAGAGGATAAATGGCATATTTCCATTTCTTTTATTTGACTCCCCTCGATTATAAATTTATCAAGTTTAAAACGTGGATTAGGCCTACTTGTAGCATATGCCCCAGGCAAAATAGTAGGCAAAATGGTTCCAGAGTTTGTAGGCGTGGCTCAATTTAAGGATGAAAGGGTATACCTATTCTAAGAAGGATGCAAAAATTAGGAAGGTCATGTAGGGTGTCCTTAGAAGCCAGGGATGATGGTATAGTCCTTGGAAGATTTGCTCTTAATTTATTCAAGGAGGGGATCAAACCGTCCTACAAACGGTATTTGTTTGAGAATAGTGCAGAATTTTTTTTTGTTTAGGTGATGCGTACAAGGTTGCAAAGCAATATGAACAGATAGAACAGATAGTGGGGAAAGGAGACACGTCTTCTTTTTCCGATGAATTTTTTTCTGCGCCGATGAGGGTGAAATTTGGCCTCAATGATAATGAGAAGGCACTACGAGATGGTACTGATGGCTCGCAGGGCGGTTTGGCTACCCATGGAAAGGGAGCTGGTTTTGAGGTCCCGTGGGATGGTACTGATGCCTCACGGGATGGTTTTTGTTTTGTTGCACTGCGAGATGGTACTGATGCCTCGCAGGGCGGTTTGGCTACCCATGGAAAGGGAGCTGGTTTTGAGGTCCCGTGGGATGGTACTGAAGCCTCGCAGGGCGGTTTGGCTACCCATGGAAAGGGAGCTGGTTTTGAGGTCCCGTGGGATGGTACTGATGCCTCACGGGATGGTTTTTTTTGTTGCACTGCGAGATGGTACTGATGCCTCGCAGGGCGGTTTGGCTACCCAGGAAAAGGGAGCTGGTTTTGAGGTCCCGCGGGATGAGAAAAAGAAAGTGTAAAGGGGGCTGGTTTTGAGGTCCAGTGGGATGAGGTTGATGCCTCAAAGGATGGTTTTAATGCGTAGCGCTAATAGTTATGTAGAGACATCAACAGTAGTACTGCCATTTGTCGAACCACAAGTTAGTAGAGCAAAACCAAATAGGTCAAAACCGAGGCGTTCCGCAGCAATAAAACCCCGAGGATTTTTTTGGTAATAATAGCTTGACGTCATTGCAGCATGGTAAGCCAATCAAACTGCAATGGTTGACATATCTATTCCATTATTTATAAGTTTATGCAATTTCATTTATTTGTCGCCGGTATTTTCAGGATTAATTAGCCTTTCTCGGTCATTCCTTTTGCCCTAATTCAAACTTTATGCATAATCCCAACTTTCCTTGTCCTCATCAAATTCAGGGGTATGGGGAACAAGTCTATTTTAAAGTATACAGAGAAAAGTGAAGTGTTAAAATATCCAGTTTCCGACTACGGTTGTTAGTGTGGTTCGTTTATACTATTTAAGTGTTTACTTATGCAAGTATTGTGTAGTGTTTATATTATGTAATTGTTTACTAGTTTATGCTGTAGAATGTTAGTAGGTGAGAAGTGAATAATTTGGGAAGGATATTGAAAGTTTTGAATTAAATTAAAGTTTGAGGGTTTAATTGTAAGGGGATAAGCCAAATTTGGGAAATTTAACTTAAAACAGGGGGGAGAAACTGTAAAGTATTTGGAACATAAATTCGAGAAGACTTTTCCTGGTGTCTCGTTACTAACAGAGTTAGCAATGTATATGTCAACAATGGTTTCTCTATGGAGTCTTCCGGGAGGACCAAAGCTTATCGTGTGAAACCTTTTATTCTCAGGCCAGTGAACAGCCAACCACTGGGACTTCCGATATTAGAGAGTCGGGACCAAGTGTATACTTGGAATGGCAGTCCATCTTTTGTCTTCGTCGTAGCTAGTTGTTCTTGTGCTACCTTATTTTCTCTGTGTGTATTCTCACGTTATTCAATAAAGACCTTATACCAACGTTTACTGACTATCTTCGAATTTACGTAAACCATTACATCTGCCAATTAAAAAGGGCATACAAATAAAGAACTAAATAGAGGTTTACAGAGTGGGGACAGCAGATATTTACAGTAGTTGCCAAGGGCCAGCACATTTGAACTATTTCTAGTGCATTTTTGCCAAAATAGTGATTCATGAATACATACAAAGAAAGTACTACTTTTTATACTGTTTCCGTTAATATTAATAAATTAAAAATAATATATATATATAACTTTTAGACGCAACTTTCAATTTACTTATGCCTCTATTTAGGGCTCATTTGTCAGTTAAGCATCATTTGTGTGAAAAATGATGGAAGGCAGTAAGTAATTCATTTCGTCCTGTGGTAATTTTTTCCCGCTAAGATGGTGAGTTTCAGAATGTGACCCTGCTGGATTCGTTATTAAGTGAGGTATGGACCCTATACTATGGAATAATTACTCCTTGACATGCATAATAACAAGAAAATAAATATTAAAATTAAGGAAATACTAAGAAAATATATAATTGATATATAATTATATATTAATTTAAACATAATTAATATTAAGAAAATACAATAATAAGAAAAAAAATAAATGTATTGTCCAAATACTTTTTCTCGTAAACTTAACTTTCATACTCTGCTTCTGACGGGTTAATTTGAAGAACTTTCTTCGCTAATTTCACACTTACTTCACTGAGCATTAATCATGTCACACTGTTTGGGGGGCGTCACCAAGAGCTAAAAGAGAAGATTGATGTTCAAACGATTGGAAATTTTAGACTCTTAGCAAAATAATTTGTCTCGTTGTCACCCACATGGGAGGAGACTGGACATTACCCTCACTCCACCCAAAGCTTCAAAGGATGCTGGGAGTCTGATTTGATTCGGCCATTCATCGCCTTTGGTCAGAGGTGCGCGCGCAAGCACGCGTCTTAAAGAGTATTGATTAATTGTAAGATTTTTACCTTTAGTTCCTTTTTGAGTTCCGTTTTTGAGGTTGTTATATGTGACCCCTTTTGGAAGAATACAAGTAAGGTATTTTATAGAAACTGTGTACTATTTTCCGTAACCCAGGCAGGGTAGAAATAGAGCTACGAGGTAACTTCATTATTATATTGACAGGGAGGTTTGTTACCTCCAAGGAGAGAGTTAAAGAGATTTTCTAGCCGTAACCCAAGGCGGGAACATTTGGCTTTAGAAAGTGGCCATTTGACCACTCGATCGCGTTATCGTACCCTGGGACAGGGTATACTGTAAATAGGGTAGTACCAAACCCGATATTTGCAGAACCGGTGTGGTAGACACGGGTATAGCATTATGATTTGGGGCCGGGGCTTTCCCCTCCAATAAGTGGTGACAACCGTATATTACCACGCCAGTGGTGTTGTGGCCTACCGGTATAACACTGGTAACTAAACACCACGAACATTGGTGCCAGCGGTAGCTAGCACTACGAACATTGGTCCATAAGGCACACCAAGACATAAAAAAGATTCCAAAGATTCTGCTTCTGTGAATGACAAAGAAGGATAAAACCCATTATGCAAAAAAAGAAACAAAAGACTTGCTTCTCCAACAAAAATGGAATTTCTCTTTAAAAATGTCACATAACCCCTTTTGAATTACGGCTGCCACTTCGTCGTCTTATTCCATTTCCTGATGATAAATAATTTATGAATCTTTCAGTTTAAAATGTGTTAGTGTTAATTTCTTGATTATCATGGCTTTTCACTTTCTTCTAGATAGTTTACTCAACGAAGCAGTGCAACGGAATGGATTGTCACATTTATACCTGTTTTGAAATGTTCTTACTTGACCTTAACGCTTCCTCTGATAATCTTATTTAGGTACTAAGTCTCGGAAGCAAATCGATAACCTTTCATAATCGATGTGAGGGATTCTGCCTACCTTAAACGAAAGAAAAGCATAATTATTATCATTTTATTTTTCTACGTGAGAACAAAAAAAGTAATGTTCATATGAGGATGTATACTAGAAAGGCGCAAGGGGTCTCTAGATCGCCTCCCCTGAACAGTAGTTGAGCATTTTCAACCGTTTGGGCTAATGTACATTAAATTTTAATGAAAATTAAATTCATTACACATTGGACATAAAACCGGTCTCTCGTGAGTGACTTAGACCTTTCTAAACTAGTTTCCGAGTTAAAGGTACGGCATAGGGAACTAAAAGGTGTGGCTTAAGCGCGTCCATTTCCCTAAAGACAGTCTTCTCCTTTTTTTCGTTGATAATGTCTTGTTTTTTTTTTCTTTTTGTTGCTTCACTTTTCTTTTTGCTTCGGTTGTGAGAAAATTAATTAATTAATTTGGCTAACATCGTTTATAGAAAGTAGCCCAATGAAAAAAAAAAAATACTAAAAGATTAGTCCGATTTTGAGAAAGTAATCGGTCAAATAAGCCCATTTGGGGCAAATGATTCTCGACATTTCTGGAGCTTAATGGAAAGAGGAAAAAAAGCTTTGAATAGATAGGGGTGGAGGAGGAACGTGCGCAGCTGTGTCAGCCTTGAGCAACTTGATACAGTCATGAATTGTTGCAAGTAGAAAATGTATTAGTAGCATTCAAGGCATTTGGTATAGTATAATTCAAGAAAACCTGGATTCCCCCGAAACCTCCATAGTTTCCTCAAAAATAATTCCTATAATATCATGATACTTGCATGTTGTTTCGCTGTTTTGAAGAAGCCTCTCCCCTCTCCCACCCAAGATGTCTCTTGATTTTTCTTGCTTACTTTGCGTATTGAGTTTGGCTACCCCGAAACACCCAGATTTCTTTATTCCCTATAATAGTAAAAAAGTGATTTCAATATCAGGAACTATACTATTTCGGTCCTAGCGTAAAACTGAGGTGTACTAACTTAAGCCATTTCTCTTAATATCCATAAACCTATACAGATGGGACCCGTGAGTCACAACAGGGCCACCCCCAATTCGGATAAATATGGTTTTCCTTAATAACATTTACAAAGCAATTTTGACATCAGCAACTATATGATTTAGGTCGTAACCTAATACTAAGGTGATCCAGCCTAAATCATGTCTGCTAACAATTTCAAACCTATTCAGCTAGTTCCAAACAAAGCGTGTTAGACTCTTATGTTCCAGATCGTAGACTTTCCTCCAAACAGAAACCAAAGACAGAGTGTCTACTCGTAGAAAATGTTGAAACTCGTAAAATTAAATAGCTATGTTCTGGTTCATTCTGTCCTATTTAATCGGAATGAAGAACAATCGTTTCCAATACTAAAATGACTTTGAGCCACTGCCAGACCGAGGATTTTGGTAAATTTTAGTCCCCGAGTGTATACGACATCTGTTTTTTATTCTACGGATTCGAAGACAAGAATTTCAAGATGACCTTATCTTGCTCGGCAGATTCGCTGAACAAATAAAAACTATACAAAATTGCACAAAAATTCCACCTGAGTCGATGGGGCGGTCGCTCTCTGGGGGGTTGATGGATCGATATAAATATGTGTGTACACTGCACAAATTAAACTGCATTCAAGGCAAGGGGCAAGATTCCTCTTCATTCAACTTCACATTGCTTTGAGCTCGTGTTTAATTCGCTAATTGCGGTGTTCCTTAGAAAGAACAAACATTTTATACATAATGTCTGACGATGTAGATGAGACTGTTTAATAGCAATGTTTTAACTCAATCCTTTTTTACGGTTCAAAAGGCTGGTACTTGAACCAACAATAAAAAAAAAAGATTACTGGGATTCGGGAACTTTCGCCTGTGTCGCACCTCAAGCCTTCGCAGTACAAAGCGAGTCACGAACGCGATCGTGGGAGAGCTTACGTCGGAATAATTAATCATAGACGTGATAAAATACCGCAAATGGAGGTACCTAGATGACACCATCTGATTGCCTGAAACTCGGCTTCCCACAGCTGTTCTCCAAGGGTAGCTGGTTGGCTTCAGACAAAGAGGCTGACCAAAAAATACCCTCATGTAGCTACACCACCGACCTCCAAAATCTTCAAGCATATTTGAAACTTGGATAGGAAGGCCTATGCGTAATGGCACACCTGAGTTCAGACTGGCACCTCTTCTTGGATGCTCTAAGCGCCTCTGGAGGATCAAGAGGAACTAAGGTCTGACAATAAAATGTTGTCAGACTTTAGCGCCTCTAAGCGCCTGTGGAGGATCGAGAGGAGCTAAGGTCTGGCAATAAAATGTTTATGTTTCTCCCAAACTTTAGCATAATAAGAGCAACTAAATAACTCAAAGTTTAGTTATTATTATCGTTTACATCAAGTTGTCATTATTTTCGTATCTAAAATTTAATTGAGCAAAGATTATGTTTGGCAAAATATTTAAAATAGTAGAGATAAATATTTCTAAATAAATAGAAAAGATAAGTAGTTCCACACTTCCATCAATATAGCTTTAGTTGTTAGTTATTATTTTCATAAGCCAAAAGTTACTTTTTACTCATATCTGCTTCAAAGTTTCAACAAGAAAGAGTAATTAATTATGTCTTTCTACTTCTAAACTTTGTTTATTTTCATTTTGTTCCTAGTAATTCAACAGCAACAGCAATCAAAATATCATTTACCCACACATCGTTTCCAACTTTTTACAAGTAACAACAATTAAATAAATCTTTCTGTTTATACCTATTGACAAATTAATTTTGCCAAAATTAATCAATTTAATGATAAATTGATTAACTTTGCATTTTATCATTTTTCCCTTAAAAGCAAAAGATAATTTTTAGGCACGCTTCCTTCCCAAATTCTAATGAACAATAGCAGTCAAACACCTCTATCCATTTTAACTATAAAAATATTATTCTTATTATCGCTATTATTGATATTCCATTTTTATGCGCATATTTTTTTATACTATTTATTCATACCTCCTTCTAAAGTTTTATTATTACGAAAAATCGAATACCTCTTTCCACATCCACCCCTATTGTTCTTATTTAATTCTCTTTGTTGTAATTTCCACATTTTAAAGCAGAAAGTTACTCATACTCCTAGTGCTATACTAGTTACTATAATAGTTACTATACTAGTTACTCATACTATACTAGTTACTCATACCTCCTTTCCCATTTTAACTGTACTATACTAGTTACTCATACCTCCTTTCCCATTTTAACTGGTAAAAGAAATCAAATACTCCTTTTCCTCCCTGTAATAGTCGGGCTATGGAAATACCCTTAACCCAAACCCATTATTATTAATTAATTAATTTTCATCCCCATTCTAAGAAGCAATAGATAATATTTCATACCGTATTTTATTCTAAGCTTTTCACAGTAAGTGGCATTTAAAAACCAAAAAATTATCTAAAACTAGCTCTGCCACTTTTGTTTATTGTTGCTTTGAATTCTATATTCAATATATTGTTATTTATTTATACCTCCTTCCCATCTTTATCCAAGCAGGCGATCTTTCTGCTTCTATTCTTTAGTTACTAGGCTGAGGAAATGGCCTAGAAGCGCAAGAACTCCCAAATTTTCTGTGCAGAATTTTGGCATCCACGTTGTTCTGTTTATATGTAGTTCCTCCAGTTTTGCATCAGTTCGCTTTGTGGTTCCTCACAGTGAAGTTAGTCGCGGCCGGTTTTTTTATTCTTCTTTTTCTTTGCTGAAAGAATAAGGAAATTGTATGAGCAGAGGAAATCAAGTAAGAAATACATTTGTAGTGTTAATGCTAAATTTAGGAGCAATCATTTAAGTTCATTCTTGTCTAACTTTGTAGAAATTATAAGGGAGTCATTTTGGCAGTTGGCACATGATCTGGAGAGTCCACTGTGTTTATTCTTAGGAATGTGTATGCAGATGAGGAGGGATATGCCCGTATGATTACCCCTAAGAAATTTAGGTAATTTTGTTTAATTGGTTGTGGCAGTTTCAGCCACTGTACCAAATTTTATACACCCCCAAAACTGGCTTTATTCACCTAGTGGTTATTAGCACAACGACGATTGAAAAATGAAGAAGGGATTTAGCCTAAGAAAAAAAAAAAAAAATAACGCATAAGGAAATAAGTTGCAAAGACTAGTACAAATAAAGTAGCCTATATCATATAAGCCTCAAGGTGTGAAGTGGAATATATGTTCCAAATAAGATACTTGAAATGGTCAATATATGACAAAATATGTCAATGAAAATACTATTTTGAAATAATGTTTGTCAAAATAGCTGACTTCCCCGTGTTTTATGCCTTATTAGGATCCTTATTGCGTCCCAAGCCTCATTGCATTATTGTGTCCAAGCTTCCTCCTCCTTACGGGGCATCTTGTAGCCCCGGGCTATATATAAAGCTTTCCTGATATTTTTTTCAAATTCGACATTATATTGCATTATGAACCCAGTGGTGTCAAATTGGGAGGGTAGTATTTTCCCTCCCCTAGATATCCCCCCTCCAGTTGTCGCGACTATAATATTTGGAGTCAGTATTAAATGGGACATCGAATGGCACTATTCTTTTGTTATTAGTCCAAGTGTGCAACCAAAAAGGGTATATTTTATATACTACGGGGAAGACTGTGGCCGCACAAGTTGGCTATGAGGAATTGTCGAAGAAGATAATATGGTAAATTTCTAGGTGGTACTATAATTTAGCTAGGATGAAAGTGAAAGCGTCGTTTGATGCCCTTTTTTATGCTCGTTCATAATTCAATAATCGCTTTTGGGGCTAGTTGCATCTTGAGCCCTTAAAGGGACCCCAAAGTTGTTTCATTTTTGTAACCACACAAAGAAGTTGTCAACACTAGTTAAGTTATTGAAAAGTGGTTAAAAACAGATCATTAGTTTATAAATAAGTTGTTCAAGAGTAATATATTCCAAAAATACTTATTTATAACGATTCAAAACTCATTTATTAGGCAATTCAAATATAAACGGTTTTCGTACCGTTTCAAGTTTTTCAAATGCCATCGACAAAAATAGCGCTTAATTTTGCGATTCAACATTTTGCCGTCGACAATTCAGGGTATATTCCAATTTGGGATATATATTTGCACATTAAGGGGTGGGGGGTAAGTTCATGGTAAATTTGCAGTCGGCCATATAATTTAGCTTGGATGAAAGTGAAAACATCATTTGATGCTTTTTTTGTGCTCTTTCATAATTCATATAAAATACCTTCGGGGCCCCTTTAAGAGCTCAAGATGAAATTATCTCCAGAAGAGATTATTTAGTTTTCACTTTCATCCTAGCTAAATTATAGCGCCACCTAGTAATTTACCAAAAAAATAATAAATAATACACATTTCTAGTACCAGAGGAGTAAATACAGGTAGTGTTGTGTCTAATAATATCTATTAAGACTATTTTTAATCTTATCGTTTTAGTTGACTATATTTAGCAATTAAGATACGCTTGAGTTTATTTTTTATTAGTTGATAATGGCAGTCCTGGTAATCCGTGAGATGTTGTTTCTGAGATACATTGTCCTTTCAAATGTCAAATCGACTCAGTTTTATTCTTGCCGTCTTTGGGATTTAGAATTAAAGAACAAGATCAACTCTTAACTTATTACGTTCGCATCAGTGCGAATCCTCTAAAAATAACGCTCTAAATATTAGTCTTTAAATATTACGTTCGCATTCTCTAAAAATAAGGGCCAATATTAAAATTCAAAAAAGAAAAATTGGACGTTGAATTCTAAATATTTTTTATAGAAGCTACTTGAAAACATGTATTCTCTCTTAATTTTTTCCTTTGTATGTTTTTTATGTACTTGTCTAATTTGGCTTTTATGGACCACGTCCTAAATCCTGGGTATCTTTGGGTATTCACAAACTTAATTAATGGTAACACAAGGGAGAAATAAAGAGAAAATAAGCTTAAAAGAGAAAAAACTCGAAAGCTTAAAAGCCTCCCCCGCCGCGCAAAAAGAGACTCTAATAAGATTTCCAATTACTTCTTATATTGTCTATATAACACACAAATACTTTTCGTTTTTTTATACTTTTACCCACAGCTGTATCCAAGAGAGGTACCTGGTTTGAACCCCCCCCCCACACTCCTCAAAATTTTTTCCAACTTATATAAAAGTAGAAAAAAATGTAAATAAAAATTGTTGCATCTATTTATACCCCCCTCCCCACGCATACACGCACAAAAATCCTAGATACGGCCCTGCTTGTATTCTTTAAGAAATGAATGATTTCTCATTTGTTTGTGACTGAATAATACTTGGGCCTACCTCATCTATACTTTTCTAATTAGGGGGGGGGGAGTATCGTATTTGTTCAAAACTGGTCAGTACAAAAACGTTTATGACACGGATCTACACCCTTTTTCATTGTGATGCACAACACTTTGTCTTTTTTTCTTTTCTTTTTGTTATAAAGTAATCAGTGTGTCAAGTCTTTGATTGCTTATTCCTCAATCCCATTGGAGTAACAGAACTTTCTTTTTATCTCTAGTGCTCCTTTTGTTCGATTGTTCTCGGTAAGTTCACAGGGAAACAAACTGGGTGGGCCCTCTCAAAATTTCGAGTTGAAATGATATTCCTATAAGTTCTTATATAATTGGCCTCTTTTCTAAAATTTTTTGCCTCCTCTTAAACTTCAGTCCCCCCTTTTGAAATAATGTTGTGTTATTTATTTATATTTGTTGTGTACGTGCCTGGAGGGTAATAATCTAAGTGACTAATATTTAGAATTGTCTACCCCTTTTGCAACATGACAGTGATTAATATAATTTGACTTTAATCCAAACGACTTTAGCTAACTTTAATTTGACTTTTATTCATTTAATTTAACGTGGCAGCGATTGACTGAATTTAACTTAACAAATTTTATTGAGTCTGACTGGCGTTGAATCAGCTGATATCCTAGTCACTCTATACGTAAGAACTACAAAACCTAGTGACCATAAACACTAACTTCACAGGAAGGGAGCACTACAGCAACTTCCTAGTACAGGGTTCGGGATGGCTGACGCAAGAACTACAAAACCTAGTGACCATAAACACCAACTTCACAGGAAGGGAGCACTACAGGAACTTCCTAGTACAGGGTTCGGGATGGCTGCTCTGCTCTGTCTCCCCTTCCCTAAAAGCAAAATAATTTGAATATTTTGTTCATCGTCAGTAATTTTTGAAAATGATGTCTTCTGAAAAAAATTTATATTCGGAACCTATGGTTGAGATAATTCCTAGCAGCTCAAAGCATAAAAATATCAAAACATCATTAACTATAATTATTTTTACAATAAGCTTATTTATATTGGGCAGTTTTTTTAGATACAATGTCAGAATCTGAACTAAATCAGGACTGACTTTTTTTAGCGGCTACCACTCTCAGCCCTCCTTTGTCAGCAAAACAACCCTTGAAAACAGTGTTCATGTTAGATAATTTCGATTTTCAGCCTAATCAGAGGAGATGTTTAAAAATGATTACTTCAGAAAAAGAAGAACCCCAGCAGAAATATAGTCCTCATATCGGCTTTAGCTCTTAACTGTTGGTATATGATGATGTCATGTTAGAAGTTGAGCTGAAGCACAACTTCACTTCCTAACTTTTCAAAATCCTATCATTCGTCTGTATTATTCGTCCTAATGATTTTATGATTGCTAAAATGTTGCGCAATGAGGGCCAATAGGATTATATTCACCAAGAGACCAAAGTATGCAAACTCCGAGTGCTTTAAATGCAAATAAATTAAACCGGTAAATTCAAAATTCTGTAATTGGATGAACAGGTATTTTCGCTTTAGAACAAGTGTACAAGCGTTAATACCATTAGGTAGGAGCACTGGAAATACCATTGATTAAAGAAATAGTCTTTGAATTAGTTGTATCAGCTGCGGTTATTTTAACATTTGTGACATTTTAAGGAAAATTCACATCTGCATTCCACCCCCCTTCAAAAAAGCAAGCATAGTCGATTCGTTAAATCCTCTTTCAGTTCGTTAAATCCTCTTTTGGCTCCTGACATATTGAAAAGTCTTTCATTTTTCCCCAAAGTGCGTCATATCCTCTTTTCTCACTTGCAGAAACGGACAGAAATCGGAGCTTTTATTATCTTAGTTCTTCTTTCCGCATATTGGGTGCCTAAAAAAAAATCCTTTTACAGAAAATTATTAGAACCGTGGGGGATACCCCACTTTCCCTAAAAGACGAAAAAGTGCAATATTTTTAGCACTGTTAAAATATAACATTTTTCTTATCAAAAAGACAACCGATTCTTTCAAAGCTGCCTTCTCCGAATTAAAAAAAAAAAAAATATGCATAGCCTTCCCCCCTCCTATACTGCAATATGAGTTCAGGACAGGCAAAAAAACAAAGGGGAGACCACCTCTTCGATTTTCTTAACGATTTTCTTCCATTTCTATACAATAAACTTTGAAAAAAAAATAATCCAACTTCTCTACTCTAGCAAAAATGTCGCACAAACACATATCATTCAGAGCAGTAACATATTTTAATTACTTAGCAAGTCAGAAGCAAAATGTTAATTAGCTAATCTGGTACATGTAAACTTCAGAAATAAAATTAGGGCATAGACCCCTTGAACCCTATTCATGGAGAAAACCCCTCAACAGTATCGAGAATTTTTGGATAGAGCAATTGATGTGCCCGCTTCCACAAGTCGTGAACAACATGTAGCGCGTGCCATGTATTACAGAAATGTGCCACACGTGGCGGAAATCCTCCACATTTCTTGGAGCAAGTGACATCTTGAGACGTACGCCAGCTAGCAAAAAGTGGATACTATCCCTAGAGGACTATTTAAACTAGATGTTAGACTTGAAAGACTGGACTCAAGAATATGTGCGAAAATAATAAATCAAAAACTCCTTCTGGATGCATAACTAAACCGTATGTCTTATTTAATTTAATACTAGCCAAGCGAACACATGTATAATGTAGTCACTTTTTATATATTTATATATTTTTTTTATTTGGTTCCACTCTTTTTTTCTTCTTTTTTATATAATGAAACCTTTAAAACAATCAACAACTTTCCCAATGAAAAGCTCCTGTTGTCAGGAGCATTATCCTTGTTGCACAATCCCAATTCCTTGGGACAAGAGATGCCCCGATCCCCTTCTTAAATGAGTTCCAGCCAGTAATATTACTGCTTGTCAAAACAGGTTTTATTCATCAATAGCTTTGTTTTTCGTGTGAGCACTTCTAAAAACTATCCTATTCTTTTATTTATAGAGTAACCTATAGATTTTTTGCATGCGTACGAAAATTTGTAGGTTTTAATTTTATTTTTTGGCAAGTCTGGGGCTCTAAATGACATTTGCAAGCTTGTGGGCAAATACATGTCAGGAAGGGGAATTTTCTAGCACTTGGGAAAAGAAGGAAATATTTAGGAAGGATAAGGGTGGTCCTTGCTCATGCCTCATGTGTAGAGGAACTGGCAAGGATCTATGTCACCTTATGGCTCTTTCTCCGTAACTACAGGATTTGAAAAAAAAATTCTAATAGTGCGGTGTCAAATGAGTAGTTAGTTTCAGCAGAGGCAGATTTTTTTTTGGGGGGGGGGGCACTGGCTCCGGCTTAGAAATTTTAGGGTGCGGAAAATTTCAATTAAATAATATCACCGTTAAAATCACTTTGAAATTTTATTTTTATTAACATAAAGTAGAAGGCACAATTAATAAATGAAAATAATTAAGATTAGCTGTTTAATAATTAATTAATAAAATTAGTTAAAAAATAATAAAATGATTAAATAATAAATTAAAAAATAGCTTATTAATTAGTTGAAAATAATTTTGTTAATAAATGGAAACTATGTTAACATTTGGCCTGAAAATTCTTTGTGAGAGAGGGGAGGTGGGCTAATTAAGATTTAGATTTAGGTGCAAGAGAGGATAGAACCGACACTGAGTTTCATTTATGGGATCGACTCTTTATGGGACGATAAAAAAGATAGCAAAATATATTAAATTGGGAATGGCACATGGAGAAATTTTTTTAAGGGAGGAGGGAGGGGCGGTGAGTGCTGGATATATTGCGGATTTTTTTTGTATACGTTGTTGAAATGTTCATTTATGTATTAAGTATACTATTTTGTTCGTTGCCAAGGGCATGTGGCTTTTTTGCAATAAATCTATTTATACTTCTATTTATTGGTTTTTCTTCTTTTTTTTTAGATGTGTTGGTTTAAAAGTCTTTATCAAGCTTATGAGAAAAATATTTTTTTTCTTACACGTGTTGCAAAAAAATATAATTTGTCAGCTATGGATTCCAGCAATTAGTCGTAATTTCTCTTAGACCATTGGTGTCAATTGGGGAAAGGGAGAGCATGTGCTACCTAATTTTTTTTTCTCACCTCTTCCCTTGTTTGGAAAAATACCTTTTCAGAGTATTTTCATTGAAAAATTTCTTACATGGTATTTACATGGAAAACAATGAAATAAAACTCTCTTTTTCCTGGATTAAAAAAAAATATTCCCCCCTCCCTGATTTTCGAGAATTAACACAACTGATTGAGACCAATATATATCATTAGCCACAATTTCACTACATAATGTTCCGTAATATAACACATTACAGAAACAGATAAGAATACATGGGCGCCCATATGGGGGGGGCAGGAGGGGGGGGGGGGGGCCCCCCCCCCCCTGGCTGAATGACGCTGCCTTGTTTTTATATTTTTGTTCTGAGATTTCTATTATATAGCATTAAAAGTGCCAATTAGATGAGGTTTGCCCCCCCCTGGAATTCAGCTTGTGGGCGCCCATGTAAGAATATAAACTAGAATATGTATCTTCTTTACTATATCTTTTTCTTTTTTGCTTTTCTGTCAAGTATAGATTGCATTATGTGTAGTTTTGTGTCTGTAATTATAAGAAAAAACCTCCAAAATGCAATGACTCAATGATAATACATTGTTAGTGTCAACGATATTCATAGTTTCAGGATAAATGGTTATACAGACTCTCAAACACAGAGCAGACAGGGAAAGGATGGAGGAGATTCAACAAACTCAAGCCATAGTGACCTCAAGTAGTGAGAAAATGACAAATGAATCCAATTCAAACGGTGCAGCTCCAGACTCTGTAACAGAATATGCTAGAAGCGGACACGTTGTGCAGCAAATGGTAAATTCTATCTTTCGTGGCTCAAAAACGCACAATGACAGTATTGTAATAGTTAAAGCTGAATTCACTGTAAATAAAGTCTAAAATAAACGTAACAGCAGAGCTTGAAATTTTAAATGACTTGATTCACGGGATTTCATGATCAGAATTTTGATTTTGGTGTAAACTCAAGCATGGGCCAAATGATCTGGCAAAATTATAGTCACACTTGCTAATAAAAGCAAAACTACGTATAACTACATCGCCAATTGCGTTTCCAGTTCGCAATTTCTTGGTCTGAAGATCGTTCAGCTATCAAGCATAAAATTTGCGATTGGGCAATCAGAGTTGTGGTTTAAGGCATACTCTTTTGAAATTAGAAAAAATGGAAGCCTGGAGCAGAAACCCAAAATCCTAGATCAGTGTCTTGGCTATTATGGTTGCAACGACAGATGCAGCCTAGTAAAGAACGAACTATAAAATATATTAATACAAAAAAAATATATATTTAAAAAAAAATACATGTTCGGTATGAAAAATTTCCATTTGTAGCTGATTCAGGAATGGTAATATTATCTCGATTAGTCTTTATAGTAGAAGCTTGTTGCAAAAACAAATTTATGGGAATTTCAGAAAATAGCCTGAAACCAAATGAAAATGAGGTCGGGCCGAAACGAAATGTACACCATTAGAATCGGCACCGCCGATAACCTTGTACAGGAAGCTCATAGTCCCCCACCTTGAACAAGGAAAATCAAGTTTTTGCATGGGTAACACTTATGTGTCCTCTTTTTTTCTTCATTTTAATTCAAAGTTCAATAGTCCTCGAAAGAAGACCATGAGACAGGCAGCCATATGGTTCTTTCACACAATGCCGCAAGATCTTTCACACTAGCGTAACATAAGACTTTACCTTACGTTATGTAATCTTACGGACCGAATTTTGGGCATAAAGTAGACAGTGCTAAGTAGACCTGAGTTCTTCTTAAGGTTTATGTTACTTTATGGGTTTATGTCACGCTACGTGAATTTATGTTACGTCACAGACAGGTTCAATACAACAACCAAAAAGCAGAATTTCTGGATAAGCAATTATTAAATTTTGAAAACAAATTGATAAACCTTTCTATGAGTCTTTCACCCTCGGTCAGAGCTTGAATTCACGTATCTTATTTCATTTTTAATTTCTGAATACATTGCTTGTGATGGTCTTAGACAATGATTATGTTGGTTTTATGGACTTTATGTCAGCCTAGTGTGAATGGCTTTGTTTAAGCGGGAAAGGTTATGCATAATGTAACCTAACTATTTAGCAAAATTACGCACGCAGTGATAACACCACTAGAAACCGCAGTTCCAAGAGTGTCCAGATATAGATTTATCTACTAGTGTCACATGCGCTGTCATCGGATTATGTCTTCTATGGGTATTTTTTCCTTGACTATCAATTAACTTTCTTTAGGACAATTCTTCTGAGAAAAATATCATATGCTTGATTGATCATATACTCAATGTCCAAAGCAGAAAAAGTCAAAGGATTCTTTCCAAGAAAGTTATAAAACCAAACCAGTTATCTTATCAGAGTCAGTAACAAAACGAATTTGAAAATGTTGAACGATTTGTTTCACAAAATCCAATAAAGATCATAAAAAAATGTTTTGTTTGAAGAGATTTATGATTATTTTTGCTTCTAATTGTCTTCTGTTAATAGAAGATTAGACGGCTTTTATAAACTAGAGCGAAGACTTTATTTTGGGGTCCATTAAAGCAGACATACCTCATGTCATCAGCAAAGCTATGTTTGAATTATATGTCGATCAATCACATTACTGGTTTTTGCGGTAGCCGCCTTGGGTTTCTACTATTAAAACCTGAAACTAAAGTCTTTTAAAACAATTAAGATTTTAATAGCCGACAGCCGATGTACAAAGCCTACTCGTTATTATCACTTTCGTGTTTGCTTCGGGAGATATCTTTGGCTATTTTTTGTGCATAAAATCTCGTCTAGACTACATAGATTGTTTTTTTTTCTCGATACATGAACAAGTTAAAGAACAAGAGATGAGGGCCTTTTCCCTTGCAAGACAGGAAAAATGTTGTTAGTAGTAACGAAGGCCGTATCCAGGGAGGGGGTTAAGAGGTTTAACCACCCCCAACTACCAAATGTTTGTCTGACTCGTAAAAAGGTGACAAAAATATATTTAAGCCAGTTTTTGATGCCTTTTTTTAAGTTTTTTTTTGTAAGACCCTCCCCGACAAAAAAAAAATCCTGGACGAACGTGGTCCGAGTCGAAGTCACCCCTGGCTATTGAGACTGTGTTCAGTACTGATGATTTCCATCGCTTGCAGACAAGTATGTAATCAATCATGTTTGCAGCGCGACCATCAGGGGATCTCCAAGTAACATTCCTTCGTTCTCTATGAAGGAACATGGTGTTAGTTATGAAAAGTTCGTTATC
>JAQQPU010002175.1:30129-68588 GCA_029168905.1 Artemia sp. Kazakhstan ARC1039 | reverse complement strand
CCCCCCCCCCTCAACTCAGACCTATGAGCCCCTATGCTTACGATCATGAAGAATGAAGAATTAGAAGTTTCTTAAATGCATGGCAAAAAGTCTATTTATGTTTAAGTACAACTTTTTTCACAATATACTAATATGTAAAATCAAATGTCTCCTACTATAAACACAATCTATGCAGTTAAAAGGGACCTTTCAGACCCCCCCCCCTCCTCCATGGCCTATATTGAATGCTTAGCCCAAAAATAATTTTCCAAAAGAAGAGAGGTCAGCCAGGCATCAATCCAGAGTCATTAATTTTTGGGAGGAGGGAGCTTGAAAAGGGTAAGGGATTTCACATTTTTTAATTCAAATGACCATTTTTGAACTAGAATATTATGTTTTAGGCTTTTAAGAGTTTCTCATAAGCAGCACAATAGCACTGCCTAAGTAAAGAGCAAAGTTGGCCATATGTATTATTTTTTTCCCCAATGTGTTTTGTATGGAAGTTGTTGTATAAACTTCAGCGGGGACTCGTCAAATTGGGAATTTGAAGTTCTAGTGCACTTTTTATGAATCAAATGTGGTGGGGGGGGGGGGGTAGCCAACCTCCTTCCATGCCCCTTTTTGCTGCCCTCCCATCAGAGACATCCAATCAAAATTCTGAGATAGCCATTTTGTTATGCATAATTGAAAGGTTGTCTTCAAATCCAAAATTGGATACTAAATGAGGTAGGCCAATTAAAACGCATAAAAATGTAGGTAAGTCTTAATGTGCTCAAAATTATTGCTCATACCCTAGTTTTAGGTACCATACACATTTGACTGACCTTATATAAAACAAAAGGCTGTACAAGAAACATGGTTTAATTATCACCTACTTTCCAGGGCTAATGACAGAAAGGTTAGGATAGCCAGGCCACATTTTGCATATGAAGAATGACCAACTGCCAAAGATTGTGCTTTTTCAGAGCTGGATCTAAGTTTTTATTGGAAGGAGTGAAGGGGGGGGGCAAATATAGATTTTGTCCTCCCCCCCCCCCTGCTGTACCATCAATACTGTAAATATTACAATTTTCATTTTGTTTAGAGTGAAAGTTGAATGCATTTCATGGAAAAATAATGGTACTGATATGTATTTATTACATACATGTTATTTATCAAAAGTGCTGGTTTTTCAAATCTTAAAATTTATTTGCACTACTTTTGAAGGATGCAAAATATTATTAATTTAAAAAGAAGTTCATTCTCAAATATAGCCTAAAGATGAGGCCTAGTAAAATGGCATTGGGTTGGGTGAATCAAATGTAAAGTATAACATTCATGAAATATTTATTTAGGCTACTCAGTACAATTATCAAACAGTTCAAGGCAACAAACTATACATGAGGGGCACCTTAGCTCAATAGTAATCAAAACTCTAAAAAATTAAATTTTTGACAGCAATAGATAGGCTACGTTGAAAGAATTGGTTTTTTATGCTGATTCAAAATATATAAAATTCATTATGTTTAATGTTACCCATCAACAGCTATAAGCCTGAGAAAATTCCTTGATTTTAAAAAAGGGGGGAAACGCATCCAAAAAGTCAAGAGACCTTAATGAAAATCAGATTCAGTATATCAGAGAAGCCTATTGTAGAGGTTTCAGGCTCCTATCTACAAAAATATATAATTCTTTATTTTTTTGCCAGAAAAAAGATCATGGATGCATGTTTGTTTGTTATTTTTTTTTCCCAGGGATGATGGTATTGAACTAATGATCCTAGAAGATTGGGAGAGGGGTCATTTGAACAGAAATTAAAAGTTCCAGTGACCTTTGTAAGTGACCAAAAAGATTGGAGGGCAACTAGCCCAAATCCATGCCCTTTTGTTCCCCACAGACATCCAGTCATAATTTTGAGAAAGATATTTTGTTCAGCATAGTTAAAAAGTCCAATCCCTATGCTTTTGGGGACGCTATGAACCCCAACAGCCCCTGGGGAAAGGGAAAATGAAGTTTGCCAATAGTATGCATACAGTATTTGCTATTGGGAAATATAGATGTTTTTTTGGGTGGAGGGGGGATTTCCAGTGAGATGCAATTTTCCACTGGGATAATTTTCTGTTGGGATAGAATTTTACATGGTTCCTGGAGAATTTTACATGGGGGGGGGGGGAATTTACCAGAATTAATATATGGAATTTGTTTAATTTGGCTTACTTTTTCGTATGACAACTAAATTTTAAATGTGGAGATGTTCCATGAGAAATTTTCTTTAAGGTTGGAATTGTCTGGAGGGAATTTCCTCTGTAAGGGGGATTTCCATGGAAGAAATTCTCAATAGGGGAGAATTTTCTGTGGGGAAAAACATTAAATTGAGGGGCAGAGATTCCCAGGATAATTATCCCACAAAAGGGGAGATTTCGGACATGATTTAAAGAACAATCATAAATTAATTAAAAAAAAAGTTTTTTTTTTCAAATGAAGGTAAGGAGAATCTTCCGGCGGAATATTGTCTGCTGGACATTTTCCTGAGACAATTTTTACTGAGGGCTGTCTAGAAAATTTTTTGGCAGGATTTACACAGCAGTAGTTTTCAATGAAAAATTTTTCATGTGGAAGGGTTTCCATATAGGGGGGAGGGAAATTTCCAGGCATTATTTGAAAAACAATATAAAATCAAATGAAAAACAAATTTTTTCAACTAAAAGTAAGGAGCATCATTAAAACGTATGACAAACAGAAATTATTCCATATATGAGGGGGGCTGCCCATTCTTAATCCCTAGTTCTTTGTGCCGAAGTTTGACTCTTTCCCCAATTCTTTAAGAACAACTCCTGAAACTCAAGGGCCAATTAACTGGAATAAAAAGCTTTCTTGGAGTACTAAAAAACTTTAGCATAAAAAGCAAGGGCTTAAGGAGTGAACAGTCCCCCTCATATATGCACGGCTGGAGATTGGGTGTTGAGTTGGTGGGGGGAGTTACATAAAGAATGTGCCAACAAATGCTGACACATAAGCTAATTAAACAAAAAACAAAAGATAATTCCAAGGTGTCAACACTGTGTGCCAACATCTTAGACATATGGACATCTTAGGCCCCTGTACATATGGACTAATTTCCATTTGTTTTAATATATGGCTTCTTTTCTATTTTACAAATCCAATGCACCTTATAGAAATGAATATGGATAGAAAGACTCTATTTGAAATATTTCAATTTTTCTTTAGACTGCCACTTGTCTAGCTTTTGTTTCAGCAAACCTGCTCTCTAGTTCTTTTTTTATCTCCAAAGTGCAAGAAATACCCTGGTGGTCTTCAAAATGGGTACAGGCTTATATTTCTACTACTACTACATTTTATGTTGCCATTTTTACCAATTCACCAATTTGCCTTAAACTTTTGATGTTAATTTCAATGCACAAACTTAAGAGTCAGGTTGAGCCTTGCCATGAATGGTAAACCAAGAATCATAAGGCATCTTTATCTTAAGATGCTTATGCACACATTACAGAGCCCTTAGTCATACCTGCCCCTTCTTAACATTCGTATTGCCTCTTTTTCTCTTATTAATTAAAAAAAAAAATTCCACAAAATAAGTTTTTCAAAGAAAAGTAAAGAACTCTATTAAATAAAAAATGAGCAAAAATAAATCAAATAATCTACAAAGTGTGAAACTACCGCAAATCAGCATCGATAAATAAATGAAACCCAAAACAAACAGAAATTATAATACATAACCAAGTCAAACTCAAAACGAGCAGAAATTAACATAAGTTGTGCTCAAAACCCCTATGCCTTCCTAAGGCACAAACATAATTTGCACTTTACTGAAAAAAATATAAATATTTTTACTTTTATAACTTTAATAAATCAAATAATATTAACATTCCGATTACTAAATATCAGTAGATGTACATTAAACTGGACAATGCACATTTATTTGTATTTTTTTTTCAGTAAAGTGCAAACTATGTTCTGGCCTTGGGAAGGCAGCACAACTTATGTTAATTTCTGCTCGTTTTGAGTTTGACTCGGTTATTTATTGTAATTTCTGTTTATTTTGGGTTTCATTTATTTATCGATGCTGATTCGCGGTAGTTTCACGCTTCGTAGATTATTTGATTTTATTTTTGCTCATTTTTGTTTAATGGAGTTCTTTACTATTCATTGAAAAACTTATTTTGTGGAAGACGTTTTTTTAATTAATGTCTGTTCGTTTTATATTGACATAGTCTTTTCAGGGAAGAAGAAAGTAATACTTTAAATATTTTTGTTTTTTTAAGACTTTATAATTTGGTCTGCTATTTGTATGCTGGAGAAAAATTTTTAGCAATTTTTAACAACATACATTCTTTTAAAAACCTGGACACAAATAGTAGTGTTTAATTTCGTTTCATACCTCCTCTAGTTGACCTGAAATGGAAAACTTGATACCATTTGCAAAAAAATTTGCTTACTTTCTTTGATAGCTTGGATACACTTACATTATTTTGACTTGGTTAAATTTTAAGAGCAGAAGTAGCCCCGAAAGTTTGAACATAATACCCTCAGTAATTCTTGGGATACTGCTGAGATGCCTTATTGGGAATTAGCATTAACACAGTGCATTTTGATTTAATCTTAAGGGAACACTTAGTTTTTAAACATAAAGGCAAATGGGAGGGTGGGCGTGGGAGGGGGATTTGTTGCCCTCCAATCACTTTCGACTATTAAAAAGGGCATCAGCCTTTTCTGTTTTTAATCAAATAATCCCTTTTCGAAGTTCCTACGACAACTCCTTTGGTACGAAGTTCCCTAGTCTAAACAACAACAACAAAAAAATCATACACTATACCCACATCAATCTTTACTATAAAAATTTCAAGCCTTCCAATCACTTTCGACTATTAAAAAGGGCACTAGGCTTTTCGATTTCCAATCAAATGAGCCTTTTTTGAGTTTCTATGACAACGCTTTTTATAAACACCTTATATGCCCCCAGGGCATAAATTTCAACCCTTACCCTAAGAGCTGTGAGGGTGGTTGTCATCCTATAAGACATAATTTCCAGAACTTTCAACTACGTTAAACAAAATGGGTATCTCAAAATTTTGAATGGATGTGTTTGTGAAAATGGAAGGCGTGAGAGGGATGTTAGTTGCTCTCCCATCACTTTCAACTATTAAAAAAGACACTAGCTCTTTCAATTTCCAATCAAATGAGCCCTTTTGAAGTTTCTATGACAACGCTTTCAATAAGAACCGTATATAACCTCAGGGCATAACTTACAACCCTTGCCCTGAAGGCTGGGGGAGGGGGGTTGTCACCATCAAAGACCTATTTTCCAGAACTTTCTACTACGTTGAACAGAATGGCTATCTGAAAATTTTCATTGGATGTGTTTAAGGGAATGGTGCATGTGAGATGGTGGTTAGTTACCCTCCAATCACTTTCGACTATTAAAAAGGGCACTAGCCCTCTCAATTCCCAATTTAATGAGCCCCTTTTGAAGTTTTTAAGACAACTCTTAACTATAAAAACCTTATATGCCCTCAGGGCATAACTTACAACCTTTGCCCTGAGGGCTGTGGGGGGTTTGTCATCCTTAAATACATAATTTCCAAAACTTTTAATTACGTTGAACAAAATGGCTATCTCTAAGCCTTATTGAATGTGTTTGGGGAAATGGTGGGCATGGGAGGGGGGTCAATTATTCTCCACTCACTTTCGACTACTAAAAAAGGCAATTTCAATTTCCAAACAAATGAGCCCTTTCAGAAATTTCTACACCAACTTTCTATATAAACCTTATAACTTACAACCCTTGCACTGAGGGCTCTGAAGGGGTTATCATGCTATGGCAACTTTGATTGAATGTGTTTGGGTAAATGGTGGGCCTAAAAGGGGGTCAATTACTCTCCACTCACTTTTGACTATTAAAAAGGGCAATTTCAATTTCCAAACAAATGAGCCCTTTTTGAAATGTTTACAACAACTTTCTATATAAACCTTATTTGCCCCCAGGGCATAACTTACAGCCCTTGCACTGAGGGGGTTATCATCCTAAAAGACCTAATTTCCAGAACTCTCGACTACATTGAACAAAACGGATATCTCAAAATTTTGATTGGATGTGTTTGGGGAAATGGTGGGCATGAGAGGGGGGTTAGTTGCCCTTCAATCACTTTTGACTATTAAAAGGACACTAGCCCTTTCAATTTTCAATTGAATGAGCCCTTTGTTATGTTTTTACAATATTGCTTTGTATAAAAACCTTATATGCTCCCAGGGCATAACTTACAACCCTTGCTCTGAGGGTTGTAGGGGGATGGGTTGTCATCCTTAAAGACCTAATTTCCAAAACTTTCAACTATGTTGAATAAAGTGGCTATCTAAAAATTTTGATTGAATGTGTTTGGGGAAAAGGTGGGCATGAGAGGGGGGTTATTTGCCCTCAAATCACTTTTGAATATTGAAAAGGGCACTAGCCCTTTGAATTTCCAATCGAATGAGCCCTCTTTCAAGTTTTTACAACAAAAGAGTTCAATAAAAACCTTATATCCCCCCAGGGCATAACTTATAACCCTTGCCCTGAAGACTGTGGGGGGAGTGTCCTGCTCAAAGGTATAATTTCCTGAACTTGGAACTGCATGGAACAAAATAGTTATCTCAAAATTTTGATTGGATATGTTTTGGGAAATGGTGGGAGTGGAAAGGGTGTTAGTTGCCTTCCAATCACTTTCAACTATTAAAAAGGGCACTAGGCATTTTGATTTCCAACCGAATGAGCCGTTTTTGAAGTTTCTATGACAATACATTCTATAAAAACCTTATAAACCCCCAGGGCATAACTTACAATCCTTGCCCTGAGGGCTGTGGGGGAGTGTCCTCCTCAAAAACAAAATGGCTATTTCAAAATTTTGATTGGATATGCTTGGGGAAAAGGTGGGTGAGAGAGGGGGCTTAGTTGCCCTCAAATCACTTTCAACTATTAAAAAGGGCACTAGACCTTTGAATTTCCAATCAAATGAGCCCTTTTCAAGTTTCTACAACAAAGATTTCAATAAAAAATTATATGCACCCAGGGCATAGCTTGTAACCCTTATCCTGAAGACTGTGGGGGGAGTATCCTGCTCAAAGGTATAATTTCCTGAACTTTAAACTGTGTGGAACAAAATGGCTATCTTGTGTTTGGGGAAATGGTGGGCGTGGAAGGGGTGTTAGTTACCTTCCAATTACTTTCGACTATTAAAAAGGGCACTAGCCATTTCAATTCCTAATTAAATGAGCCCTTTTTGAAGTTTCTATGACAACGCGCTCTATAAAAACCTTATATGCCCCCAGGGCATAACTTACAACCCTTGCCCTGAGGGCTGTGAGGGGGTTATCATCCTAAAAGACCTAATTTACAGAACTTAAAACTACATTTAATAAAATGGATATCTCAAAATTTTGATTGAATGTGTTTGGGGAAAAGGTGGGTTTGAGAGGGGGGTTAGTTGCCCTCCAATCACTTTTGACTATTAAAAAGGGAACTAGCCCTTTGAATTTCCAATTGAGTGAGCCTTTTTTTGAAGTTTCTACAACAACACCTTCTATAAAAACCTTATATTCCCCCAGGGCATAACTTACAACCCTTGCCCTGAAGGCTGTGGGGGATTGTCCTCCTCAAAAACATAATTTCTATCTGGAAATCAACTATGCTGAAAACAATGGCTATCTCAAAATTTTTGATTGGATGTGTTTCAGGAAATGGTGGGCATGGAAGGGGTGTTAGTTGCCTTCCAATCACTTTCAACTATTAAAAAGGGCACAAGCCACTCCAATTTCCAATTGAATGAGCCCTTTTAGAAGTTTCTACAACAACTTCTTTGATATGAAGTGCCCTGCTCTAAAGGAAAAAAAATAATAAATAATACATTGTGCCAACATTGTTTTTATATGCTCTCAGGGCATAACTTAAAACCCTTGCCCCAAGGGTTGTGGGGGAGTGTCCTCCTCAAAAACATATTTTCTATCTGGAAATCAACTATGCTGAACAAAATGGCTATCTCAGAATTTTGATTGGATGTGTTTGGGGGAATGATGGGCATGGGGGGAGGGGAGGGGCTAGTTGCCCTCCAATCACTTTCAATGATTAAAAAGGGCACTAGCCCTTTGAATTTCCAATCAAATGAGCCTTTTTGGAAGTTTCTACAACAACACCTTCTATAAAAACCTTATATGCCCCCAGGGCATAACTTACAACCCTTGCCCTGAAGGCTGTGGGGGAGTATCCTCCTCAAAAACATAGTTTCTATCTGGAAATCAACTATGCTGAACAAAATGGCTATCTCAAAATTTTATTGGTTGTGTTTCAGGAAATGGTGGGCATGGAAGGGGTGTTAGTTGCCTTCCAATCACTTTTGACTATTAAAAAGGGCGCAAGCCACTCCAATTCCCAATTGAATGAGCCCTTTTTGAAGTTTCTACAACAACTGCTTTGATACAAAGTGCCCTGCTCTAAAAAAAATAATAAATTGTGCCAACATTGTTCTTATATGCCCTCAGGGCATAACTTAAAACCCTTGCCCCAAGGGTTGTGGGGGAGTGTCCTCCTCAAAAACATATTTTCTATCTGGAAATCAACTACAGTATGCTGAAAAAATGGCTATCTTAAAATTTTGATTGCATGTGTTTGAGGGAATGATGGGCATGGGTGGGGGGGGGTCTAGTCTCCAATCACTCTCAACTATTAAAAAGGGCACTAGCCACTCCAATTTTCAACTGAATGAGCCCTTTTCAAAGTTTCTACAACAACTCCTTCAATACAAAGTGCCTGGGTATGGAAACAAAAAAATAAATAATACATTGTGCCAACATTGGTCTTTACTTAGGCAGCACTATTGTACTGCCTATGATTATTCTTCTGTTTATTATTTTTATCATTATTATCACTCCTTTTCTTGTAAGACAATTGAAAAAGATTACACCTGTAAATGTAAATTGCTTCAAATCTAGGATAATTTATGGTTGCAGTGTTAGCTGAAGCCTAGTAAAGTCAAGGCCAAAAGATGAAAAATCCTTAATACTATTATCCTTAACAACTGTCAAAGCTTCACCCATGCCCATTAGGCCTATATCACTTTATTATTTCAATGCATAGATGAATTCTTAAAGCAAAACAGGAGGGAAATGGCAGAGGCTACTAAATATGTGTAACTATGCTGGGCAAAAGACTCAAGCATTACAATTTATATAATTTCAAATGCAGAATTAGTTCTTCTTTCAGGAACTTTTTCTTTGTAATTTGCTCTTTAGCTTGTTTTGCCAACCCCCAGGTATGGCGTCTGCCCTCTCTAGCTGTGCTTTTAACCATTTAGCTGAGGCTGAATAAAAACCAGGTTGACCTAAATGGTGTGGGAAAAGATTGTGAGGCAGGACCAATAAACAAATTGTAGCTCAATGGAAGGATTACCTTAAGTACCTTCAATTGCAGCTTGGAGCAATCTAAGGATTTTTTTTTGTGAAGTTCCAGAGTTTATGATTGAAGTTGTTTTCATTGTTGTTTAGTGACCAGGTACAGTTGTATGATCAGTAGCTTCCCAGTCAAGTTACACTCTCTCAAGGACAACTCAGCATCTACTCTCTGTTTGAAAATGGTAACAGATTCAGCAGTAACTATATCTTCTGAGATTTTATTCTAACAATTGACAATTCAACAGTTGGAATGACTGGAGCCCAACAGATCCAGTATGGGCTTTAATTTTGCTCCAAGTGCAAAAGGTGATTTTTGAGGAAAAGAATTGAGTGTGGACTCTGGTTAGGATAGACTACTTAAAAGGTCTCAGCTGATGAGAGAATTTTTGATTAAATTGTAGTTGATGAGAATTTTTGGTATAAGTGTAGGTTTAGTCCAGTACATAAGGAAACATGTTAAGAAAACAAATCTTACTTCATGATATGCAGAATAATCCTTGTTAACATCTTTTGCAGGTGAAAAACTTTATCTTCACTTCTTTCACTGTTGTACAACTTTTTTTTAACAAAATTCTGAAAAATGAACATGTATTCAATTGGATTTTCTATTTTGAAATAATCTACATTCATAGCTAAACACCATCAATGCCATCTACCTAAAATATTCTAGCAGCCAAATACTGATAAATTTGGTCAAATTGGATTAGTTATATGGCACTTGTGTGTCTACTTATAAAAAATTTTCAAAACTTGGAAAATAGACAAGAATATTTAAAAATATGATATAAAAACAGAACATACAAGGAAAATAGCAATGATAAAGGTTCACCCCTGCAAAATATGTTAACTAGGATTATTTGGCATTTTATAAAGTAAGAATGGTTTTCTTAACATATTTGCTCCAAACCTCCTACTGGAATTCTTGGCTGAAGGGCCAAGAAATGGAGATCAGCACCACCAGTAGGGACTGTAAAGTCCAATGCCACATTCTTTACCTTTACTAGTCTATTTGGAAACAGTTTTAAATGGCAAACTGAATGATAATAGCAAACTCCTTCATTATTGCAATGTTTAGTTCAGAAAGAGATATTTAAAAAAGTATTGTGCAAATATCTACCAAATCATATTATTGAGTTAGGAATAAAGTGAATACACCATTCAATGCTTTTTTTATGCTGATTACAAATATAATAAGCATTTCTATCAGAAATGAATTTCAGCCCCCCCCCCCCTATATATACCTAACCTAACCGAACCCTGAATTGGCATAGCCTATATAGGGGGGCCTGAAAATTCATTTCCAATAGAAATGCTTATTATATTCATAATCAGCATATAAAAAGGCATCGAATGGTGTATTCACTTTAGTCATAACTCAATAATATGATTTGGTAGATATTTACCAAGTATTGTCCTTCTCTGCTTTTACCAAGACATCCTCCAATCCCCCTCCCCTTGAGGTTTCATCTTTGAGCACCTAATATCTGTTTGACAAATATAGCTCACCTTTGATAAAACAATAGCTTTACCTTTAAAGCAGTAAAACAAAAAGTAGCATCAACCAGCAATTGATAAGGTTCCCTGAATCCAAAATGGTTTTTAAAGAATTTTAAGTATTTCTGAACTTTTCTTTGACGTGTAATCTTCATTTTAAATTATTTATGTTTAAACGCCATCTATGCAAAAAGAAACATTGCTATTCTCCCCATTGCAGGTGGCAAATTTTTGCATCCTGTAATCCTTTTTTTGATCATCAGTAGTGTTGAGCCATATCAGATATCGATATATTAGACCAAATCTCGATATTGAATATCGAAATCGTATCTACGGTGAACGTCCAGCAAAAAAGATCCAACATAGAAAATTGTTCGCAAATAGCCGAGAAGAAGAACAATATTCAATCTACTAACTCATACGTATATGCTGATACACAACATGTACAGCTGTACATGGGCGCCCATATGGGGGGGCAAGGGGGGGCTCCCGCCCCCCCCTGGCTGAATGATGTTGCCTTATTTTTATATTTTTTTCTGAGATTTCTATTATATAGTATTAAAAGTGCCAATTAGACAAGGTTTGCCCCCCCCCCTGGAATTCAGCTTATGGGCGCCCATGCAGCTGTATCCATAAGTTGGCATAGCCTGTTCTCAAACTCGTTTAGTAAGGGTGAACTCTCAACTGTTGCTGAGAATCTCCGAAAGGCTTGGCTAGACAAAGTACCTTCTAAGCTTATAGGCCTTTCTCAGATCACATCTGTCATGATTGCCACATACCTCAATCTGCTTTTTTTAGAAATTGCAGATTATCTCTGACGGTCATCTCCGATCTGAAAGGAAAATAGCAAGAGACAGGGATTGGGCCTAACTGGAATCTTTATCAACAGATGCAGGTGCCGAATCAAGTCCCTGTGATTCAGCCATTACAGAATCAAACCATTTTGGGGGGGTCACATGACGTAGTTTGAGCAGTCAATGCAAGGCAAGCTTCATCGGCAGCTGCATCTACTACGGCTTTCCAGATTTTCAGTAGGGAGTCTTTAGTTCCAAGAAATCTGATCGATTTAAGTCATGGAAGTTTTATGATACAGGTCTTAGAAATATCTATACGAACTTGTCATAAAATCAATGTCCATGCCCGCCCCTAATGTCCTTTCTGAAAGTAAATTCCAAGCCTGATCAGTTAGTCAAATAGTTTGTGGTAACAAACTATAAATAAGGAGTAACTAAGCCCAGTAACAACCGAAGATTTAAAACACGGAATTTTGATAACAATAGACACGTCAAATGAATTGGCTTTTTATACCGACTCCGGATACATACATTCATCAAGTTTAATGTACCCATCAAAAGCTATGAGCCTGAGAAAATTTGTATAGAATTTTTTTAGACAGCGTGGGACCGTCAATAGAAATTCAAAGCGTCTTATAAAAATCGCACATCGGAAAATTCGGCATATCAGAAAATCATACTGTAAGGGTTTCTAGCTTTCGTCTACAAAAATGTGAAATTTTTTATTTTTTGCCAGAAGAAAGATCAGGGATGCGTGTTTATTAGTTCTGTTATTTTCTTCTTTTTTTTGCAAGGGTGATCGTATCGAACAAATGGTCATATAAGATCGGGAAAGGGCTTGCTCGAACGGAAATAACAGTTCTAGACCCCCAAACGATTGGAGGGCATCTAGCTTGCCCCTCCCCCCCGCTCCTTTTTCTCAAAGTCATCCGATGAAAAATTTGGGATAGCAATTTTGATCAGCATAATTTAAAGTTCGAGTAATCATGCCTCTAGGGAGGACACTACCCGCAAGTCCCTGGGGAAAGGGCTGTAAGTTATGAATTTTGCCGAAATTGATTTTATTTTACCTACTTTCTTTTGCCAATTCAACATCTGAAGATATTCCCGGGAAATAGCCCAGGTAAAATTTTCAAAGGAGTTTAAGTTGTAAGGTTGATTTTGGGGTGGGGGGGGGGGGGGTGATTTTCCACAGGAGAGATTCTTCATGGGGGAACTTCACGCGGGATTAACATTCCGTTGAGACATTCGGAGGGTAGAATTTCCAGGAAAAATTTTCCCTGAAGGGAGAATTTCCGGCATGATTTGTAAAACGATTAGAAATTAAAAGGAAAACAAGTTTCTTTTTCAAACGAAAATAGGCTAAAAATAATTTTCCTGGCGGAATTGTCCGCAAGAAGTTTTTTATGGGGATATTTTAGCAGGGATAGAATTGTCTAGGGGAAGGAAGATCTTACGCGGGAGAAACTTTTCAAGGAGCAATTTTATTGGGGGGAGATTGTCCATCGAGAGAAAAGGTGTATTTTCCGGTGCTATTTGAAAAACGATCAGGAATTAAATAAAAAAAAACAACTATTTTTTCAACTAAAAGCAATGAGCAGCGCTAAAAAAAAACATAAATTATCCCGTATATGAGGGTGGATTCCCTTTTCAATACCTCACTCTTATCGCTAATTTTAACTTTGTGTCCTATTATTTCAAAACAACTCCTGAAACACCAAAGCCGTATAATTAGAGTCAGGAGATTTTTGAAATACAAAAAGAAACTTTGGCGTGAATAGCTAGGTACTGAGGAGGGGTTTTCCCCTTATATGCGGGGATATTTATGCTCTTGTAGGTTTTAATGTTGCTCCTTTCTTTCAGCTGAAAAAAAACAATTTTTTTTATTTAATCACTGAAAGGCTGAACCTATTCTCAAGGCAAAATATTGACATGTTGCTGATTTGAATAGCCAAAAATAGCCAGTAGTCTATTTTTCTTTATCCTAAGCCCCAATAATTTCAAATCAGGATTTTTGTAATGTTCATTCATATAATGGAAGTCTTTATTTTATTAAAAATTTGGAAAAATAAGGGTGCAAAATACTCTTTAATTGCAAATTTCGTTATTGAATTTTATCAAACCTTAAAGTTAGTCTGAGCAAAAACTTATCAGAAATATCGAAATCGATTATCGAAAGTAAAAATAAAGATATATCGATTAATTAAAATATTGCCCAGCAGCATTGAATATCAACATCAATCACTTTTAGTGAACGTTCACACACTGGATTCTGTCTCAAACTTTGTCCAAGTTTCCCGCTCAGAATAGTTGAAAGCTGAAAATAGGAACTATCGAACTAGACCCCGAAGCCGCGCCAAAAAGTCGGCGGCGCGCCTCCGAGCTTGCATCAGCGCGCTGACGCCACCGCTGATTCTATCGGCGGCGGCGTCACTAATACGCCGCCGTTTTTTTTTTTTTTTCACTTTTTTGGTTATCGATACCGACCTCCGGGCTTCAACCGTCATCCCGGCTAATCTGTTTCTTAAAAATAAATACTGTCATCTTGGGCTCGCCATGAATATCGGTTCATAGGAAGGAGAAGAAGAAATTTTTCTTGAAACAAAAATTCTACCTTCCACTTTAAAATTCTGTTCATTTTTCTTTCTGATTTTTCGGATGAAAAGAGGTAGGTAAAAGAGCATTAGGCAATTCAGGATGTTGTCATAGGCAGCGCAATCGAGATATCTAAGTAAAGAACGAGATATCTAAGCAATACACAATGTATTATTTTTTTTTTTTTTTTTTTTTCCATACCAGGGCAATTCGTATCGAAGGAGTTTTCGTAGAAACTTCAAAAAGGGCTCATTCGATTGGAAATTGGAATAACTAGTGCCCTTTTTAATAGTCGAAAGTGATCAGAAGGCAGCTAACACCCCTTCCACGCCCACCGTTTCCCCAAACACATCCAATCAAAATTTTAAGATAGCCATTTTGTTCAGAGTAACTGATTTCCAGAGAGAAAATATGTTTTTTGAGGAGGTTACTCCCCCACAACCCTTATGGCAAGGGTTTTGTAGTTATGCCCTGGAGGTATATAAGAACGATGTTGGCACAATGTATTATTTATTATTTTTTCCTTTAGACCAGGGCATTTCATATCGAAGAAGTTGTCGTAGAAACTTCGAAAAGGGCTCATTCAATTAGAGATTGGAGTGGCTTGTGCCCTTTTTAATAGTCGAAAATGATTGGAAGGCAACTAACACCCCTTCCACGCCCACCATTTCCCGAAACACATACAATCAAAATTTCGAGATAACCCTTTTGTTTAACGTAAGGGTAAGCCCTTAGGGTAAGGGTTGTAATTTATGCCCTGGGGGCATATACGGTGTTTATAGAAAGCGTTGTCGTAGAAACTCAAAAAGGGATCATTAGTTTGGAAATCGAAAAGCCTAGTGCCCTTTTTAATAATCGAAAGTGGTTGGAAGGTTTGACATTTTTATAGTAGAGATCGATGTGGGTATAATGCATCATTTTTTTTTTTCTTGTTGTTGTTGTTTAGACCAGGGCACTTCGTATCGAAGGAGTTGTTGTAGGAACTTCGAAAAGGGCTCATTCGATTGAAGATAGAAAGGGTTGATGTCCTTTTTAATAGTCGAAAGTGATTGGAGGGAAACTAATCCTCTTCCCACGCCCACCCTCCCATTTGCCTTTTATGTTTAAAAAGTAAATGTTGCCTTAACATTAAATCAACATGCACTGTGTTTATGCTAATTCCCAATAAGGCATCTCAGCAGTATCCCAAGAACGACTGAGGGTATTATGTTCAAACTTTCAGGGCTTCTTCTGCTCTTAAAATTTGACCAAATCAAAATAGCGTAAGTGTATCCAAGCTATCAAAGAAAATAAACAATTTTTTTTTTTGAATGTTATCAAGTTTTCCATTTCAGGTCAACTAGAGGAGGTATGAAACTAAATTAAACACTACTATTTGTGTCCAGATTTTTATAAGGGTCTATGTTGTTAAATTTTGCTGAAAATTGTTTTCCAGCATACAAATAGCAGGCCAAACTATAAATTCTTAAAAAAAACGAAAAGATTTAAAGCATGATTTTCTTTTCCCCTGAAAAGACTATGTCAATATAAAACGAACAGAAATTAAAAAAACTGTTTCCAAAAAATAAGTTTTTTCAAAGAAAAAGTAAAGAACTCCATTGAACCAAAAATGAGCAAAATTAAAATCAAATAATCTACCAAGCGTGAAACTACCACAAATCAGCATCAATAAATAAATGAAACCCAAAACGAACAGAAATTACAATAAATAACCGAGTCAAACTCAAAACGAGCAGGAATTAACATAAGTTGGGCTCAAAACCCCTATGCCTTCCCAAGGCCAGAAAATAATTTGTGCTTTACTGACAAAAATACAAATAAATATGCATTGTCAGTTTAATATACATATACTGATATTTAATAATCAAAATGTTAATATTATTTGATTTATTAAAGTTACAAAAGTAAAAACATTTACATTTTTTCAGTAAAGTGAAAATTATGTTCTGGCCTTGGGAAGGCATAGGGGTTTTGAGCCCAGTTTATGTTAATTCCTGCTCGTTTTGAGTTTGACTCAGTTATTTATTGTTATTTTTGTTCGTTTTGGGTTTCATTTATTTATCGATGCTGATTTGCGGTAGTTTCCCGCTTGGTAGATTATCTAGAGCTAGTATAGAAATATATCAATAGAAATGAATTACATTTTTTTTTTGCACAGTTAGCAGAGCACACTGAAGTGGAAGTAGCCTTAAACTTTGACTTGAAACGTTATAACTTGACCACTTCTTTCACAAAAGAATTTCGGAGGGTTATTCCGTGTTGATAAGAAAAGAGGGTAAAGGTGCAGTTTAGTTCCTCCTGTAGTGTAGGGCGCAGGAGCCCTATGGTGAAGGTGCAGGTTTGTTCTCCCTTATAAAACAACTTATTTCAGCAGATACAAAGAAGAAGCCCATTTGCGGCATTCTGTGGGACCCCAAGGTCCAATACTAGTATCAGATCCCGCGAGTGGCAGTTTACGCTCTTCAAGTTCTGGCTTTACCGGCCACTTGTGCCCCAGCTAAACGGATTTTTAGCACGACAGGACTGATAGTGACTGCAAAAAGATCAATGGCTCCAGGCAGAGTGAACAAACTCACTTTTGTTACATCAATTGTAACTGAAGTGATGTAACCGCTGATTTAAAATTGTTGGTGTTGTTAAGCCATGGTATCTGATTTGTATACAGTGTTTTTTCGATGTTGTTATTTGTTTGTTTTTTTCACTTCGTTTTCGTATGTATTTGATGAACAGGAGATGTTTGAACTTCAAACTTTGAAAGTTATACACACATTAGCCCAAATCATTAACGAGGAGGAAATGACAAACCAGGGATTTTATAGGAATAATGCGATGTTAAACATAAACACAACATAGGTTTCCCTGGGTGTAGTGGCTAAAAATGAGAATTCTACTTGGTCTGATCGACGGTGAACATAAACACATTCCGCACGGCCCAACAAATTCCTGTTTGGTCATATTGTTCTTGTATGTTTTTAGCCAACCATTTGAAAATCCTTACTAAAATCGAAGTTGAACGTGCTTGGTGAAGTGGAATTTTTAGTATTATTTTTAATCAGAAAAATCGGCGCGCCGAGGCGCGCCGCCGGTCTAAAATCGGCGGCGCACCGCCAAAAAAATTTTGGCGCGCCTGGCGGCGCGCCGCCGCCGATAATGAATCACACATTCGCCGCCGTCATTTCGGCGAGGCGCGGCTTCGGGGACTGTATCGAACAATATTTCAGAACTGAAAACACCTATTCAGGTGACAATTATGACTATGAATTTCAATTTTTAAAAATACCTTGGACTTTCAACGATTCTGAGCAAAACACTTGGACGGTCTGAGACAGAATGCAGCGTCTGAGTGCCCAATTGCTCTACAGTAAACGCAGCTTATTTACAAATCCTTCGACATGACCCATTTCATAATTACTCTCCCTTTTCTCCTCTGCATATAATTTTATGCGTTTTCGGAAGGATTGAATCTTTAATTTATATGTGACGTAACTTATCCTGCATATTCTGGGCTTATCAGGAATAACGTATCCAAAAACTAATCCAGAACGTTTCTTGTAGATACCATCCTTACTCTTGACGTCATTCAAGTCTATCAAAATTAATAGGATCGCTCATAACTTAAACGCGTCTTTGCTCATCTAGAAAAACCGGGCCGCCAGAGCGAGCCGTTTTTTCTTCAATACCATGTATTAGATGACGCACTTGCATATTTCGTCATTTTGTGCAAGTACAATTTCTTGCTTTTTTTTATGTTCCATTAAGTATATATCAGGATAGGAAATTAAGTACAATTCAGATAAAGCTTAGATTCTATAGCGGTTAATTACAAAAATTAAGGTTAGTATGAATGGAAGAGTATCACAATTTCTGGTCTATTGGCTCTGCTATTGATGATCAAATTCAATGGGCCAAATTGCCAGACTAGGCCTAGGCTATTAGATTTTCATGTGCTAGCCCCATAAGAGTTCCCTCATAGAAAAGGCAAAGAGACATTGTCATTTCTTAGGAAATCTGTATGTAGGACAATTGGTATTTTTGGCAGCTCATATTATTGACTTAAGAATAAAGTGAAAATACCACTAGATGCCTTTTTTATGCTCTTTACAAATATAACAATTGCTTTGGTAAAATTCTACTTTGTCTACTTTTTGCTATCTTGGAAAGGGATTAGGTTAGGAAAATAGGCTAGAACTTTCAGGGATGGGTGTACAGGCTAAAGTGTGGGACATCCACCACATGGCTAATATGGGAGTAAAGTTCATTTGTGATGCAAATGGATGTTGGGACCTGATGGTCTCAGCCCACGACTGATGAAGGAATTAAGCCCTGCAATATCAGCCCCACTGGTGAAACTATTCAATCTGTTGCTGGCACAAGGAAAGCTTCCAGGGGACTGGAAGAAGGGAATAGTCATCCCAATTCACAAGAAGGGTAGCAAAACTTCTGCAGCAAACTACAGGGTCATGGAGAGAATCATAAATAAGCGTATCATTAACCATCTTGAGGCCAACTCACTTATCAGCAGTAGTCAGCATGGTTTTTGCTCAAAGAGATTGGTGGACACAAACCTTCTTGAGTCATATAGTCTTGTAACTGACCTACTAGAGAGAGGATTACCTGTGGATATAATATTGTTGGACCTAGCCAAAGTATTTGACAAGGTTTGTCACCGATACCTCATTCACAGGCTACTTAGCCTACTTTATCTGTTAGTCCACAAGTGGTCAGTTGGACAGAGGACTTTCTGAGGGACAGAACACAGCAAGTGAAAGTGACAACCGGACCAAACAGCCATGTCCTTTCTGACAAAATCAAATTCACTAGTGGGGTTCCCCAGGGCAGCATCCTGGGCCCCACCCTGTTCAACATCTATATAAATGAGCTACCCCTCATCACCAGCAACAACACCACCCTATATGCAGATGATTCAAAACTCATAGGTCCTGCCAACACCTCTTCTTCCATCCAATCCCTCCAAACTGATCTCAACCACATGTGTTCCTGGGTCAAAAGATGGCTGCTGGAATTCAATGCAGAAAAATGCAAGGTCATACACTTTAGACACAAAAACCCCAAACATCAGTACCTCATGACCCAAAATTCTGGAAGTCACCACACAATTGAGCCTGTCCAGGAGGAGAGAGACCTTGGCGTCATCGTTGACTCCCAGTTGAAATTCAGCTCCCACTCACAGAAAATCTCAGCCAATGCTAGTAGAGCCCTAGGCATCATCAAACACAGCATCACCAGTAGGAGTAAACACGTAATCACCAAACTCTACAAAGGATTAGTAAGACCTAGACTGGAGGTGAGGACGATACTGGCCACCCCTCAATTCAAAAAGGACAAGGCAGTTCTTGAGCAAATCCAACGAAGGGCCACTAAGACAATTGCCAGCATGGGAAACAAGACATACAGTGAACGGCTGAAAGAACTCAACCTTCCCTCCTTAGTATACAGACAGAAACGTGGAGACATGATCTAGGTGCACAAACTCCTCTCAACCAATCGATAAAATGAGATCCTGGAGATTGACACCTCCCACAAAACACGAGGACACCCTAGACGAATCCTCAAACATCACGCTACAACTGGAGCAAGATGCAATTTCTTCTCAAATCGGATTGAGAACCTCTGGAAAAACCTCAAGGAGGACACTGTTGCTGCTGAATCAACAGATGCTTTCAAACGCCATCTGGATGCTGAGTGGAAAGATACACCGTGGAAGTTTGACTGGGAAGCACCAGAACTTAACCAACTACAACAGTCATCACAAAGGAGTGATTCAACAGGATCAAAAGTCCTTATTTCACTCCAAGTTGTGATTTAAGATGTTGTATTTAGATTGAGGATGCAATTCTAGGTATATATTTACACATTAGGGGGGTGGGGGTATATAGGCCTATTCTCTGAATATATAGCTCTAAGAAGTTCATGAATTTCTTAAAAAAACTGGAAAAACAAGGAAAGAAGTGAAGATAAAGGCTCCCCCCCCCTACAAAATGTGTTAACTAGGATTATTCTACATATTATGGAATAAGAATTGTTTTCTTAATATATTTCCTTTTGTCCAGCTGGACTCCTAGGCTTAAAATACTGGTTGGCTGGTTGGCTAATTTAAAGATTTGTATATATATACACTGTCAAGTTAGCCATCTGGTGGTATCCCCTAAAGTTTGTCATGGGAAGGTATTTTGAAGTAGGCCTAACTACCTCCACTCCTTCCCCCTCTAGACAATCCTGACCTTTAAAAATCTTAGAAACCTAGCAAAATAGATCTTCTGCTTAAATGAAGTACAGTTTTTTTTTTTTTTTTTTTATTAAGAAGTTTATAGTTTTTGTTGGTGTTTATAAGTGTTGCTCATGGTATGTAATTTGTGCTGTATGAGAAAAGCCTATGGCTTATTCCATTTCCAATTAATAAATAAAACAAAATTGTTTCCAGCTTCACAACTTTGCTCAACCCCAATTTATAAGGTTTTAAAGATATTCAAATTCATCTCCTAAATTTTGAAGAAAAAACATCAATATGGCTTAAAATTCTACTCAAATAACAGGAATTGCATTTTCAGAACTAAAGCCAAAGAACAAGAAACTAATAACTGAAAATTAAGGTAAAATATTTCTTTGTCAAAATTTCAATATATATAGACCTGTTATGTTTCAGATTTCAGGACCCTCTAGAGGGAGAAGGAGTGGAGGTAGGTACTTCAAAATACCTTCCTGGGACATATTTTAGCCTGTAGACCCATCCCTGAAAGTTTCATTTCCCTTTCCAAGATAGCCAAAAGCAGTTAAAGTAGAATTTTACCATTGCTTCTATTGGAAATTCAAATTTACCCACCCCCACCCCACTGATGTGTAAATATATACCCTGAATTGTAACCACACAAAGAAGTTATCAACACTAGTTAAGTTATTCAAAAGTGGTTAAAAACATTACTAGTTTATAAATAAGTTGTCCAAGAGTAACATATTCCAAAAATACTTATTTATAACAATTTGATCCTCATTTATTAGGCAACTCAAGTATAAAACATTTTCCTACCATTTCAAGTTTTTTGAATGCTGTCAACAAAAATAGCATTGAATTTTGTGATTCAAAACTTTGCTGTTGACAATTTATGGTATATTCCAATTCAGGGTATATATTTACACATCGTAGGGGTGGGTAAATTTGAATTTCTGATAGAAGCAATTATTATATTCATAAAGAGCATAAAAAAGGCATTGAGTGGTATGTTCACTTTACTCCTAAGTTAATAATATGAACTGCCAAAAATATACTGGATAATTTGGTAAATTTAGGGATGCTTTGAATAAATTGATAGCCTAGGCCAACAGATAAAGATAAGCTTTGCCTACTGCTTGTAAGAAACTGCTGGTTTTTGGAGCTTTGCATGGGCTATTGGGGTAGCCATATTAACTCCACAATTAGAGCCATTCCTAGGGTTGGTGGTGCTTAGGGAAAAATTAATTACCACTAAATAATGTGATAAAAATGAGCAAGTGCCCAGCAATGGCATCCAAGACAGCTGCCCCAGTTGCTCTCTCCCCCTTTTGAATATATCTGTCTATAATTTAGATAGGAAGAAAGTGAATGCATTGCTTGATGCCTTTTTTATTCTCTTTCAAAACATAATTATTGCTTGAGGACAAATTCCATTTTGGGACCTTAAAGGAGCCTTAAAATATATCTTAATAGCCTACCTTGTCCATTGCTTACAGTCTAGGCTAGGGGTAAAAAATATCTAATTGAGCAAGATTATGTAAAACTCAAACCCTCACAGCTTTTTACCAAATTAAAGTAAAATTCTACTTTAGCAACTTTTGGCTATCAAACAGTTCATGGTAATAAACTGTAAGTAAGGAGCAACCCAGCTCAATAGTAATCAAAACTCTTAAAACTGGAATTTCGATACCCATAGATACATCAATAGATTCATATTTTTATGCTGATTTCAAATATATAAGTTTCATTAAGTTCAGTTTTACCCATCAAAAGTTATGCACCTGAGAAAATTTGCCTTATTTTCGAAAAAAGGGGGAAACACCCCCAAAAAGTCATAGAACTTTAATGAAAATCACACCATTGGATTCAATGTATCAGAAAACCCTATTGCAGAAGTTTCAAGTTCCTATCTTCAAAATTTGAAATTTTGTATTTTTTGTCAGAAGAAAGATCATGGTTGTGTGTTTATTTTTTTTTATTTCCTCATGAGTGATCAATCCAGTAGTCCTAGAATATTGTAAGAGGGCTCATTTGAATGGAAGCTATTAAAAGTTCTAGTGCCCTTTTTAAGTGACCAAAAAATTGGAGGGCAACTTGGCCCCCTCCCATGCTCATTTTTCCCAAAGTCACCCAATCGAAATTTTGAGATAGCCATTTTGTTCAACATAGTCAAAAAACTAATAAATATGTCTTTGAGGATGACTTAATCCCCCACAGTTCCTGGGGGAAGGGCTGGAAGTTATGAACTTTGCCCATTGTTTACATTTAGTATTGGTTAATGGGAAGTATAAAGACGTTTCAGGAGGGATTTTTTTATGATGGGGAAGGGGGTGTTAGAGGAGGGGGTTACAGGGGAGAATCCTTCCATGGAGGATGTTTCCTTGGGGGAAGGGACATTTCTATGAAGGGGGTGCAGATTTCCCAGTATTATTTGAAAAACGATCAGAAATTAAATAATAAAAAACTAGTTTTTTCAACTGAAAGTACAGAGCAACATTAAAACTAAAAAAAAAGAAGAACTTATTATGTATATGAGGGGGTTTGCCCCCTAGTCAATACCTTGCACTTTTTGCTAAAGTTTTTTTAGTACTTTCAAAAGAGCTATCTATTCTAATTAACTGGCCTTTGTGATTCAGGGGTTTGTGATTTGTACAAAATTCAAACTTTAGCATAAAGAGCGAGGTATTGACTAGGGAGCAAACTCCCTAATATAGTAATAAAAACATACAAATATAGAAATTCGTTATGTAAGTTAATTTGTAAGTTATGTCTGAACAGAATTTCAAGAGATCCAATTAGCCAAAAAAGGAAAATTTATATGTAAATTTTGTTTTAATTATTCATGTATGGTGAGCCAAAATCAAAGCTGTATTAATTCAAAAATGTTCAGAAATTAACTAAAAAAACTATTTTTTTTAAACTGAAAGTAAGGAGCAACATTAAGACTTGAAATGAACAGAAATTATCCCGTATATGAAAGGGGCTGTCTCCTCCTCAATACCTCGCTCTTTACACTCAAGTTTGAATCTGTCACACAACTTTATTTTTTAAAACAATTAAAAAACTTGAGCGTAAAGAGCGAGGTATTGAGGAGGAGACAGCCCCTTTCATATACGGAATAATTTCTGTTCATTTCAAGTTTTAATGTTGCTCCTTACTTTCAGTTAAAAAAACTTGTTTTTTTAGTTAATCTTAGAAAGGGGTTAGGTTAGTAAAATGAAACTTTCAGGGATGGGTCTACAGGCTAAAGTATGGCCCAGGAAGGTATTCTAAAGTACCTACCCCCACCCCTTCTCCCTCTAGAGGGTCCTGACCTTTGATGGCCTCAGAAAATCTGTGTGTTATAAAAGTTAAACCCTGCAAAATAGATCTTCTGCTTAAATGAAGTACAACAAAATTGTTTTCAGCCTCACAACTTTGCTCAATCCCAATTTAAAATGTATTTCCTAAGTTTTGAAAAAACAAACATTGATATGGCTTAAAATTTTACTCAAATAACAAGAATTGCATTTTCAGAACTAAAGCCTAGAGAAAAAGAAAGTGATAGCTGAAAAATAAGGTAAAATGTTGTTTTGTCAAAATTTCAATAGGTAATAGGTGGTGTAAAAAAGAAAAAAAAAAATTCAATGGGCTGGTGGTGTACTGCAAACTCTAGCTTTGATTCAAGTCTCAAATTTGATATACATGTATTGGATATCACCCACAAGGCAAATTACTAATTACTACATTTAAAGCATACATTTTCTGAGTTTAATCTTCATTCATTGATTTCATTTTATATATTCACTGTATGTCCAATACTTGAGTATTGCTTGAGTATTTGGTATCCCCTTAATAAGAGAGATAGAGAGAGTGCAATGTAGGGCCACCAAACTCATACCTTACCTGAGACATCTACCTTACCACCAGAGAATGCAGAGACTACAGTTGCTTAGTCTTCAGTTCTGACATGATAGAGCTGACCTAATAAGTACATTCTGCATTGTTAGGAACATTGATAATACCAATCCAACTCACTTTTACAGAATACAGTAGTACCTGTCAGCATCAACATAAAATTTACCCACCATGTTCACAGAAAAGATTAAAGCCAAAACTCTTTGTCTAGCTGAGAGTGGAAGACTTGGTAATAGTTGCAAGTACCACTGTCCAGTCTTTCAAAAGTAGTTTAGCCTGTACAGATTTCCATACTAGGTCTTATAACAATCCATTTTGAGAATATTTTTACTTTTGTATTAGCTGATTTGTTACCAGTATGTTTTTCAGTTATTTTGTAGGCTTACTTTTTGGTATGTTTCAATTATTATTAGATGTATTTCAGTTAGTTTGGCATGCTACTGTATGTTTCAGTTAGTTTGGCATGCTACTGTATGTTTCAGTTATTATGTTTTCAGTCTGTATGTTTTCTGTATGTTTCAGTTACTGTATGTTTATGTTATGTCATCAACATTGTCATAGACTTTTTTTATAATTGTTTAGTGCAACAAGCTTGTTAAAGCTTACCATGTTTCAGTACTAAATATATAAATAGGCCTGTTATGTAAGCGAATTTCAGGACGCTCTAGAGAGAGAAGGAGTGGAGGTTGGTACTTCAAAATGTCTTTCCAGGACATACTTTAGACTGTAGACCTATCTCTGAAAGTTTCATTTTCGTAAACTAACCCCTTTCCAAGATATTGAAAAGGAGCTAAAGTAGAATTTTACAGTAAATTAGAATCAAGAAGAATTGTATATGATAATGGATAGCTAAAAATATAAGCTATTTATCAATATGGTTATTATTAAAATTGTTTAAGATCAAACACTTTAAATTATTAGTTTATTGACTTACCTAGAAAGACCTCTTTTTGGAAATACCAATTATCCTGTTTTGATGTATATATTCTTCCAGTGTTTCAGTTTATTCAAATATTAACAGAAAGTTTATTGTCTTCTTATTCTAAAAATATATGTTTTATTAGTGATATTTATTCTATAAATCACAAATATAAAATGTAATTTTTTCTTTTAAATTGCTTATCAAAACAGAGACCACATCTTGAGTTTATGATGAAAATTCCTCCTACTATGCTGGCACCAGTGAGAAGTGATTGGATCTACACTCTCTGTGTCATGCTGTAGTAAAATAGGGGCAGTCTGAAAACCCATCCTTATTTTTCTGGAATGCCCAAGAAAAGTCCAAAAAGAGGTCTTTTACCCTGTGATTTAAGATCAAAAAATTATTCATAAACTTACTATTCAATTAGCCTAGGCTGTTAAAGCCATTAGGCTACTTTAAAGTAATATATCCCAAAGGCATTGATTCTTTCCAAATGCATACTGTCTAATACAATAAACATTTTAATTTACACAATAAATATTTTTGATAATTTAAGATAATCTTAGAATTATCTTAAGAATGATAATTTTGATAATCTCTCTTCTATAAGATTTGAGAAATGATGCTATTTGCACAACAGAGTTGCTATCCATGAATTAATGAATGTATGTTCTTTATTACCCATCTATAAACAAAAAAAAAAGAAAACAATGGAGTACAATAAAAGAAAAGAAAACAAAAGAAACATGCCATAAAGATATACACAAATAACTAAAACTACCACATCTAAAATAGTACATCCTTCCACAGTTGAGAAGAGGAATGGTTACTCAGTTTCTGAAACCATTCATCCCTTTCCTGAACTGGTTCCACCACACCGAAATGGTTAACCATGTTGGTTAACCATTCTTGAACCACCAAGGGGCCTGAAGCAAACACTTCACATTCTTAAAATTGCACTTTTGCAACACTCACCTATCAGATTTAGTACAAATGACCCAAAATTGGGTATATGAATGCCAAGTACAGGCACTTGGTTCAACTTATCCTGGATCTTATCAACTTTCTTGCACATTTCTTGAATTTTTGATAACAGGCTACATATACTCCTGTCAATTCTGAAGGAGCTTGAACCTCTTGAGGATCATAAATCACAAACTTTGGTAAGATTTTCCAGTCCTTTGCACATCTTGTCAACATTTTTCCTATGTCAATAACATTATCCCCCTCTTTTACATGTTGAACACATTGCTCATCATATCTGGATTCATCATACATCACTTTTTGCTTCCAAAATTGTATCTTTTTCAAGAACCAAATGCATGATTTAATTAGTGAGTCAGATTTTTCACCAGTCTCCATCAAGTAATATAAATAGTTCAGCTCTCTGTTATGCAATAATTTGCACTCCATCAAACACCCAAGAGAATGTTTGTTTCCAGTCCCAAGTCGATATCATAAGAACCAGATACCAATAAGCAAAGGGAGCATAGTTTCTTGATCCACTCAGTTTAAGGAAGAAACTACTCCTGGCAGGTAAAATGGCCCTTGCAACAAAAACTCCCCTCTTCTGCTCACTTATTAGTAAAATTGGCAAAAATGGCTCAATAGTAATAATTAGGCCAAGTCAGGAATTATAATCCTTTGAAACCTGCTTCTTTACTGTGGAAGAAACAGTGAGACATTTTGTCTCACAAATCTGTGAAACATTTGAGTCAATGTATGAAATTTTTCACATCCCATGAAAAATACAATTTTGGAAAAAGGTTTTTTTTTTTAAATAAAAAAATAAGGTAAAATACAAAAGGTATTACCATTTCTGTTGATAAAAGGTTTTTTTTTTAATCACATGAAATTATATCACAAAAAATTATTTAAAAGCATGGATGAAAATGGAAAGAAATTTGAAAAGATGATTAGTAGAAACTGGCTGCATATTATAAAGTAAAAATTTCATCATTAGTATTAACTTTAAGTTCGTATATGTCCTAAGGCTGTATCTGGGACCATCAGGGGGGAGGGGTAGTGTGTTGTCAAAAATGTAACTATATCTGTCACAAAAAGCATAACATCCACTGTCAATCCACTGATCAATCCACTGTCCTGCTACAGGGTAGATGCAAACACTAGAGATTTTGAAAACTTAGTGTATGTATGGACACTGTTGTCATCTAATTTTTAATCACCCAAATTAAATGTCATCAGTGAACCAACTACCAGCACCCCCAAATTGGTATTTGGTGTGAAAAATTCCAGTTTTTGTGCTAATTGGCTTGAAAGTTACAGGGCATGCAGACTTGGTCAAAAGAACCTTGATGAAGAGATATTTGGTTCTTCTAGTTTGAGACATGTAATTATGCTTTTTTAAAGACAAAAAAACAACATTTTTTTATGAGTATCCTAGACATGCATTCATTCAAGTACACTGACAGTAAAAATGCTTGTAAAATAGTGGATCAAGACAAAATCTTGTGTGAAAATAGATCCATTTATGTTTCTGGAAAATTCAGATGCTTTAATTTCTTATTGGCTAGTAATTGGTTCTTTAATAAGTCCTTTTTAGATCAAAATTTATTACACACAAAAATCCTGTTGAAATCCTTCAAATTGCTGGGTCTATTTGTGATGTCTTGAAATGGTAAACACCAACAAGAAGAAGAACAAGAGGGAATGCTTTTCACAAGGTTGTGTCTATATTACTATATAGACATATACTATATTATATGTACTTTATATACTTGTAAGGGTATCCCTTAAAATTATGAATTTTAATTTTGTAAAGTTCTGTTTTTTTCCATTTGAAAGAAATGGTTTCTTGTGAATGACTTGTGCATTTTGGGTCTAAAATATTGGGTATGGGTTATGCATGTTTATCCCCTCACCATAGTCTTATCTGATTGGTGTTTTTGTTGATAATTTATTTTTCTTTTGTGTGTTTTTTGGTAACTTCACCTTTGTATCTATTTGTGCATGTCTGTGTTAAAAATAAATACATTAATTACTTCAAAAAGATTCACATGAAAACCCTTAAACAGTAAATACTTTTTTAGAAACTTATTTGACTATCTGCCCTAAAAATGTAGTTCGGATTTTGCTTGTTTTGAGTTTGACTCGTCTATGTGATTTGTGTTTTTGTTGATAATTTATTTTTCTTTTTTGTGTTTTTTTTTTATTACTTCACCTTTATATCTATTTTTGCATGTCTGGGTTAAACATAAATGCATTAATTACTTCAAAAGATTCACATGAAAACCCTTAAACGGTAAATACTTTTTTAGAAATTTATTTGACTATCTGCCCTAAAAATGTAGTTCGGATTTTGCTCGTTTCGAGTTTGACTCAGCTATTTATTCTAATTTCTGTTAGTTTTGGGTTTCATTTATTTATTGATAGTGATTTGTGGTAGTTTTACGCTTGGACGATTACTTGACTTCATTTCTGCCCGTTTTTGGCTTAATTGAGCTCTACTTTTCTTTGAAAAACTAGTTTTGTGGGAAAAGTTTTTTCAAATTAATTTCTGTTCGTTTTTTATTGACAGTCATTTTCATGAAACAAAATTTATATCTTTTCGGTTTTTTCTATAAGAAGCTGTAGTTTGGCTTGCTATTTGTATGTTGGAAGAAACTTTTTCAACAATTTTTCATCCTGACATAAATAGAATTTTTTAACTTAATTTTATACCTCCTCAAGTTACCTAAAAAAATAAAACTTAATGTCATTCCCAAAAGATTCTATCTATGCTCATTGACAACCTGGATACACTTACACTCAATTTATTTAATTAAACTGTAAGAGCAGAAGTAGTAATAGTAGTAGCTCCAAAAGCTTCAACTTAATACCCCCAGTCGTTCTCGATATATTTCTGAAGTGCCTTATTGGCAAAGGCAAACGCAATGCCTTATGATTTAGTCTTAAAGTAGTATTTAGTTATATAGCATAATGGACCAATTGCATAATTGTAGGGGTCGACATGCCCAATATCCCTAAAGACATAGTTGCTGGACTGTTCTACTATGCTGAACAGAATAGTTGTCTCAATATTGACTGGATGTGTTTGGGAAATAAATCAGCTTGAGAGACAGGCTGATTTCCCTCCAATCTCTTTTTACTCTTAGAAAGGACACTAGAACTTCTAATTTTGAATCGAATTAGCTTCTTTAAATGTTTCAATGATATTTCTAGCTATCATAGAGTGGTGCTGCCTATGATATTGCTTATATGCCTTTTTGAAAACCTGCATTTCATTTAATTGGAACTCCCCCTAAACACTTTCTAATAGTTTCATTTTAATACTCTTAGCATCATTAGTTACAGTAACTGTAGTGGTAGCATTAAAAGTATACACATAGTGCCTTCTGGCTAGTTCAACATCCCCCACAACTTACTCTTTAAGGTCTAACTCAATAATATAAGTTGTTCTTGAGATATTGCTTTGTTACTTTTTTGAAAGTCCACATGCTCATAGTTTGTTTTGATTTAGTTCAATGTCCGCCTAAATATTTCTTATATTTGATTACTGAAGACAATTGTTATATTCTCTTTGGACTATTTGTTACAAAATGGCTATCTCACAATTTTCGATCTAATGTGTTTGGGGATAAGAGGATACCAGGGGGGGGGGGGGCTATTTTCTGTTGGCTATCTTACAATTTCGATCAAATGTGTTTGGGGATAAGAGTATACCAGGGAAGGGGTGGGCTATTTTCTGTCTATCACGCTTACTCTTAAAATAGAACTAGAACTATACATTGAGTCTCCTCTAAAGTTCACAAGATCACCCCTTCATAAAAAGCTTACATGCCCTTGAGGTATAACTTACATCCCTTACCCCCATACTCTGAGGGGTTGTGTCAACCCCAAATGCCGTGTTATGATATTTATCGACTATTTTGAAAAAATGGCTATCTCAAAATTTCTATTGGATGCATTTGGGGAAAATATGACTTGGGGGGTATATCTGCCCTCTGATAAATTTGACTCTTAAAAATGGCACTCAAACTTCCGATTTCCAATCCAATGAGCCCCCTCCGAAGTTCATACGACCACCGTTTTCATAAAAACCTTATATGCCCTCGGGGCATAACTTGCAACCCTTGCCCTGAGGACTGTGGGGAGGTTCTCATTCTCAAAGTCATAATTTTTGGATTTTTAAACTACGTCAAACATAATAACTATTTCGAAATTTTTATCGGAAGTGTTTGAGGAGATGGTGGGGGTGGGGTGGGTGGTTGCCTTCCGATCACTTTTGACTATTAAAGAGGGCAGCTTTCAATTTCCCACTGAATGAGCCATTTTCAAAGTTTCTACAACAACAAATGGCCATCTTAAAATTTCCATCAGATGCGTTTTGGGAAAATATGACGTGTGTGTGTACTTGTGCATGGGGGGAGGGGTATCTGCCCTCTACTCACTTTGACTCTTAAAGAGCACTATAACTTCTCATTACCTATCCAATGAGCCTTCTCCGAAGTTTATACAACCACCATTTCTATAAAAACCTTATATGCCCCCAGGGTTTAACTTACAACCCTTGCCCTGAGGGCTATGGGGGAGGGGCTCATCCTCAAAGACATAATTTCTGAACCTTTCAGCCTGGCTATCTCAAAAATTCTGATTGGATGTGCTTGGGGAAATGATTTTTGTAGGGGGAAGGGGGCTGTTTGACCTCCAATCGCTTTTGACTGTTAAAAAGGCTAGTAGAATTTCTGATTACTAATCAAATGACCCCCCTCTGTGGTTTATATGACCACCCTTTCTGTAAAAAACCTTATATCCCCCAGGGCATAACTTACAACCCTTGTCCTGAAGGTTGTGGGTGGGGGGGGGCTGTCATAATTACCGGACCTTTAAACTACGCAGAATAAGATGGCTATCTCAAAATTTTGATTAGATGTGTTTGGGGAAATGATTGCCGTGGGGGGGGGCTGGTTACCCTCCATGAGCTCTTTTTGAAGTTTCTATGGCATTTCTTCCTATAAGAAGTGCCCTGATCTAAACAAAATAAATAAATATATTGTGCCCACATCACTTTTTACTTAGGCAGCAATATCATACTGCCTATTATATCTTTTTTTTTTTAGATTTATATTATACAGCATTGGAAGTGCCGATTAGACCAGGTAAGCCTCCCTCCCCTGTCCCTCCCCCTATAATTCAGCCAAGGGCGTCCATGCTATTATTTCTTGATTTTAGCAAATGTGGAATTGCCTAAATCAATGTACTTGATCTTTTACGCCATCTAAAATGTTGTCTGATATGGACTGTTAGGCTGTGTTTCAGTATATAATACAGTAAAAAGCTGCTTAATTGTATTTGATGTTCAGTTATTTGATTTTAAAAATGAATTATTGTCAAACGTGATCACACAATATACTCTAAACATAAGTAGAATTGATCTGTTTTTGTAAAAAAGAAAAGAAGAAAGATTACAGGTCCAAAAAACGCTAAAGCTCCTTCTTAAAAAAAAACTGAAATGATAGTTTTGGTGCTATTTGTTACTGGGTGTTCTAACTAATTTACATGGTAAGACTTTCAAATATTAATGTAAATTATAGACCAAGCTATATTCAATTAGCTGGTTTTAACAAGAGGTTCAGAAGCAAACCATTAGGGGTGCTAGGTATTGCTATTAAGATTTTCTGTAAAAAAAAGAACATATGCTGCATTTCTAAAAGGTTGAATGTTACTTTTCAAAGCAAAAAATTAATTAAAGAAGTTTGACGTGGGGTGGGTGCTACAGATTTCATTTGGATCTATTGGTATTTTTCCTTATTTTAACTGAGCAAACCCCTTAACTTACCAGCCAGTTAATCTAATGCAGAAGTTCTCTATTAAATTTGTGTTAATCAAAACTCCTGTATTGTTGAATGTTCCTTATTCCTTTCCGCAATATGCATTAATTAATCCTGTCCCAAAATCAACCATTGTTCAGGTTTGAAACTTTAGATATTTTGAACTGTTTTTTTTTTTTTCTTTTATCAACAGAACCCTTCCGTGTTCTTTTTTTAAATTAATTTTTTTATTGGTGGTTTCATTAAGTGAAGATTCCTCTTTTAGAAAATTGAGAACCCAAGCCATAAAAGAATTAAAATGGATGCTTCAAACGGGCCGGATATTATTGAGGAAGTCAATTTAGATGATGAAAACGACATTGTCATAATTCCTTCTGAAGAATGTGAAGTTATGGAAATAACAGATACTGAAGATAATGATCTAGATAATGCAGATGATATAGTTGAAATCACTCCAAGTTCTGAAGAGTAAGTCTTTTTTTATTATTACTCAATATATTAACTATGGTTTCTAGATTCATCCTTGTTTTTATTTATTTTGTATATATTTTTTTCATATAACCTGATCTGGTGAGCTATGTTTTATAGCGCTTTACGATTAGTTTACTTATTTATCTATTTAATAGCTAGGCTACTGGGTAGCTTAATTCTATGCAATACCGTAACTCCACTTACATATTAGATACAGTTACAGGGAAAGTTCTGTAAAATCTAAAACCAAGTCTAGCATTTCGATTGAAATATGCCTGTTTCAAAATTTCATATTTCTTTAAAATGTGCTTCTGTGTGTCATCAGAGTTGCTTATGTAATTGATATCTGGAGATATTTATTGATGTTTATAATATTTATTGCTATCTGGTCAAATTTTATCATTGCTTCATTGATTTGGGCTTCCCTTTCTACCAGAGCAATAGCTTCCCTGAGATTTTCAAGTTTTTGTGATAGTATTAACCTAACAAACTTTTTAGGCAATTCCTGTGTAAATGCATGTAATTGTACTTTTTGTATAGTTTCATCAGTTCGGCTTTTATGTATTACATTGCTGAGAGTATATTATTGAAATATTACTGGAGACCAAGATAATGCCAACAGTGGAAAAGAGAAAAAGTATGTAAGATCTGGAGATACGAGTCATAGGGCTATGAAACGCGAAGAGGGCTCAGGTCCATCTTCTGCGGATTTTGACAAACAGCCTGATAGCTTCAGGTCCTTAATGGCCTGGAACGCCAAGTATTATGGACATTTACCACTTCCTCCTTCAGAGAATATTAGTGCAAAGAGGGGTAGGTGAAAATATGTAAAAATATCTATAGACCCAGATGAAAGCAAAGGCTCAAGGCCCCATTTTTCAAAAATTCGGGGTTTACCGTATATGCTTTATTCCCCAACCGCAATTTCGGGCTCATCCCACATTCCCTACGCCATCAGAAAAGTGGGTATTTCGAAATGCCATGGATTTCCTATATTCTTCTTATCTAACCGACTATGTGTTTCATAACTGCACAGTTCCAAACTATGCAGTTTAATTCTTATTTGCCTTTTTATTTTAATATTTATTACAATTCAGTCTTTTGCTTGAATCATTATAAAGTCATAAAATCCTATAACCATTCAAACGTCAAATATACTATTGTTTAATTTACCTTACTACTTCACTGAAATATTCAAAGTTCCATTTGGGCTATTAGTTCAACAACTTTAAGGCGGATCGGGGACATACATGTTTGAAAAAAAAAACAAAAAATTAAAAGATGAATAAAAATCAATAAAAGCCAAAAATTTTTAAGAATTAAAACCAAACACCTAACAACAATAAAAGTGAGTCATTCACCAATATCCGTGATTTGCAAAGAAATTTAAAATTGAACCGCCATCGACGGATACTAGCGAATAACTGAGAAATAAAAGACAAACATTCATTCACTATAACCAAAACGAAACAACATTCAATGAGTTTGAGAGCTATGTCATCTCACTCCTAATTTTAATAATTGCATTCCTCGCAGACACTCTTTGAGACTTAAGGGGTTGTTGACGTGTCTGATTAAGTGATTGGGAATCACTTAAATGGAGAAAAGAGGTAGGGGGTTCACGGGAGTTTAAATTTTGTTTCGGAGAGGGGAAGGGGCAGAGGTAAACAAAAAAACCACTATGCGTATCCGGTTCTTTTAAATACCATGTCTGCAATATTTTTGAAACTGCTCGGGGGGTAGAGATGAAACTCTCAGGCGCTGTTGGAAAGGAAGGGGAAGGGTTGAGCAAGGTAAATTAAAATTTAGTTCTAGTTTGAGGGGTAAAGGGATTACCTTTTTTTTTTTACTCCAATCCTTGCATAAATACTGTCTTTGCACTCTAAGCTCAAATGGGATTTACAATTATGCACGATTAAGTAGTGAGATTGATCAAAAGGCACTTAGTGCTACCAGGTTGAACAAATGTATCTCGGGAACGATTTAGGGTATTTAACTGGAACTTCAAGGTAATATTGAGGCGGGGTGGGTGGGCAAATGGAGGTTGTATTGTGAATTTGAGGAAACGTTAGAGCTAAACCAAAAGACATTATGTGTCTAGTGTATCAAAACATCATATCGGTCTTATATTTTTTTCGTACAGTTTACGAAAAACGCGGCTTCATCCTACTTTCTAGGGCTATAATGAGAGGAACGTTGATATGGCTAGGACAGGTTCTGCGGATGAAGGATGACAGATTGCCGAAGATTGCCCTTGTCAGTCAACCATCTAGGGCCAAATGAAAAGCAGGTCGTGTCCGAATGGGGCCGGAGAATGTAGTAAGGAAAGATTTAAGGAAAATGGGAACTTCTTGGTAGGGTGTAAAGAGGGTGGCTTAGGGTAGATCGGGTTAGAGGAGGAGCGCGCGTAGCTGTGCTAGCCTCAGGCGGCTTGGTGCTGCAGCGAGTTGTTAGTAGTAGTACATCGGTTTTATCAGACGGAGGGGGGAATCAAGGAGAATCCAAATTTCGACATGGAAAGGGGACGAAGGAGAGCTAATCAGCAATGATTAATTTTGGGAGAAAATTCGGTTTATATTGGTTCTTAGTGCGGAAAATTTGAATCTGTTTACGCTGACATGCTTTAGAGTTTTGGGCCATGAAGATACTTCAATGAAAATCTAAGAACCAATGAAACCGCAATGAGGAAACAAATCTGGATGTATTGATTCTTGACGTCCTATTTCTGTTTTATTTTAAAGAGCAAAAGAGAACTTTTCTTAATAAATGACCTCAAAATCTATTTATTTCAAGATATAAGTATTTCCAACAAGATATAATACAATGAGATTTTCATAATAAAAGGGTGGCTTAATTCGTCTATATTCAAGGTTGTAACAGGATGGGGGCCAAGATGGATTCAGCCCAAAAGAAGACAAAAAAATATACAGATTTTTCAATCTATTTGAATAATATTCACCATCTTCATCCGCCCAAAATTATATAGTAAAAGGAAGCCAAAATCCTAAGTCTTGAGCAGAAAAACTCAACACGCTTCAAAAATCTCTTTTATTAAACATCTAAACTAAAAACAAACATAAGTTAATTAACAATGTTTTTCTAAAAAAGGAGTTTCCTAAAAAAAAGTAAAGAGCTATATTAAACCAAAGAAGAGCAGAAGTAAAACATTAGGATTAGGGCTAGCTCTCCCTAAACCTTCTAAAGGCCAGAGCGTCGTTTGCACTTTAGTGATCACAATTTACATCTTGAGCAGTGTATTTAGCATAACATCAACAATAACAAAACAACAAACTTGATACCTCAAGGCTGATCAAGGTTTACAAATAAGTGATATTATCTGTCCCCTTCTCTTCCTCTCGAAATTTATAAACGGTTTCAATGTCATTTGCACTTCACTGAAAACGTTTGTATTTGGAACGGTGTGGTTATTTTTTGTCAAAACATCAATAGCAACAGCAGAACAAAGAAAATTACGATAATAAATAAGAACTAATGATAGCAGACTGAATCTTAATGGTATTCATTCCTGGAAGTTTCAGTGGTTTTTGATATCTTAATGTAGAAAAGAAAAATACACTTTGTTTTCAGTAAAGCGTAAATGAAGATCAGGCCTTTGGAAGGATTAGGGGGGAGAAGCCCTATTCCTGTTTGTTTTGACAAGTTTGAGTTGATTAATCATTGCAATTTATGTTCGTTTTTGGTCTCATTGATTCATTCATTGATAGTATTGAAATTCGTTATTATATGACTTTATTGAGAATCGTCTTTGGTTTAATACAGTCCTTTGCTTTTCTTCGAAAACTTTTTTCTTGATTTTTTTAATAAGACCTACGTTCCAAACCATTGAAAATGTGCATTATTTACGGTACTTGCCCTAGGGGCTGTGTAGGTCACATCATCCCCAAAGCAACATTTATTGGACCTCCCGTCTATTTTTAACAAGATGGCTATCTTAAAATTTTGATTTGACTTCTTGGAGGGCTACGGGAAGCCAGATAGAGAAAAGGGGTGCGAGAGAGGGACTGGTTGTCCTCCAATTCTTTTTGACCCTTAAAAAGGCTCTATAACTGTCGATTTCCAGTCAAACGAGCCCCCTTCAAAGTTTCTACGACCATCTTTTTTTCCTGATTAGTTGTGTTTCCAGAGGGCGTTTGTGGATTGTTCGCTAGGCCCAGGATTCCCGGAGTTTCCCAAGAGTATATCTGGAAACGACACACGTACGTGAGCATATCTAAAGACGATATGTGCACCTGATCTTTCAAATTATTTGCAATATCTCGGGAACGGCTTAAAGATCGAGTTAACCTTTGAGGGAATATTGGAAAGGAGGTAGGGGGTTCACGGGAGTTATTTTTTTTAATGAGACCTTCGTTCCAACCATTGGGAATATGCATTATTTACGGTACTTGCCCTAGGGGCTGTGTAGGCCACACCATCCCCAAAGCAACATTTATTGGACCTCCCGTCTATTTTTAACAAGATGGTTATCTTAAAATTTGATTTGAGGGCTACGGAAAGCCAGATAGAGAAACGGGGTACGAGAGAGGGACTGGTTGTCCTCCAATTCCTTTTGACCCTTAAAAAGGGCTCTATAACTGTCGATTTCCAGTCAAACAAGCCTCCTCCAAAGTTTCTACGGCCGTCTTTTCCTTATGAAGTGGCTAAGGAAAGAGGTAATGCATTGAAGGCTTGTGGCTCTTTACTTAGGCAGCGCTACGACCTGCCTCTGAATAGCCAAGGTGTTACCTATGGCTTCATGCACTACATACTACTATCAACCAATGCTGTTTCTCTTGATCTCCTAAAGTTTGAGTAACATAAATGTGGTAAATTTACACCCTTGCAAATTGTTCATGGGACCTATCCTGTTCAAATATATTGATTAGTGTTTATCTGTTGAACATTGTGCATGAAACAAAAAATAAATAAAATGCGAACATTTAAAAGAGTAGAATTTCGTCCATTCAGTTTTTTAGTGCTAATGCTGCCAAATTTTAAATGTAAGCACGTTCTACTTGTTGGTATTACGTCACTCAGGTGAATGCCAAGGTAAATGAGCGTCTAAGATTTTCCTCCCAGATTTGATCTATGTTCCATAGAAGAAAAGAAACCAGTATTTAGTGTGAATCATAGTTTCTTTGTGACAATATATTCGTGATACTCGGCGTTTTCTGGTAGTTTTTGTTTACCATCTGCCATCGTCTTGATTTAAGCCATATAGAACTTTTTTTTTTGTGGTATAATTCAAAAATAAAAAGTTTCGAATACAAAAGCTGTTCAAGAAAAAGTAAAGAACCATAATAATCAAAGACCAATGTGAATAAATTCATGTAATAACTAAAAGAAATTAGTGCCAATGAATAAATGGAACCCAAAACGAAGACTGAATCGCAGCATTTTTCGTGCTTCAGCATATTTTTTTTTTCGTGTTTTTAATTTAATTCCCGACCAATGTTCACTGAACCTGTCATTGACTTTTTTTTTATTTGCTTAGTTTGGAGCCTTTTGTGTAATTTGGAAGTACCCGAGTGGTACCAAGACCCAATCCTAAAATGAACTTCATATAAAAAGTGTGTCGTTATAATTATTAAATTTTAAACAAGTGATTTGTAACTGCGTTTGAGGTTCAAGGGCACATTGGGATAACATTGTGGGCCTTCGAGGACTAGGCAGTATCAGGCACGTAAGCACGATTTTTTTTTGTATGGGGGAGTGAGGCTCATTCGCAAAAGTAACAGACAAGTATATTGTTAATATATTCTTATTAAATTATGGGAAATAATCGTGAAATTAAGGGCGAGTGTTGCGGTCCGACACGGAGGCCGCCACACACTCACACACACTTTATATATATATATATATATATATAT
>JAQQPU010002175.1:0-15672 GCA_029168905.1 Artemia sp. Kazakhstan ARC1039 | reverse complement strand
TTTAATAGTGATTAAATAATACCTAATTTAGTTTTTGCTTATTTCAGGCTCGCGGAGGATAAGAAGGATGAAGGAAATAAATACTACAAGCAGAAGGATTATAGAAGGGCTCTTGGCTGTTACGCCAAAGCCATTGGTATGTAAATTCCTTTTTTTGCATATTTATATAAAGCTTGCCGAGAAATGTTCGTTTAAGAGATCTAGAAATCTTAGTTTGCATTGAAATAGATATTATGAGCCAGCTAACAATGCTGGGGTGAAAGAGATTCAAGTTAGGGTCTTATTGGTCTAAAGAGCAAAAACCAAAAACAATTGCTTACTTTGCATCTTTGGATGTACATGTTGCTATTGAGGACCTAAGCAAGAGACTTCCAATGTGTAAAAGATGAAGAACGCAGGTTTTATCTGAATATTGTTAGCAGGTTGCTTTTAGCTGAAGTTCATGCTGCAATGCAGATTTGTTTGGACGAAAGATTGTTTGGTGATAAATAATGAAACGTAGATCGGTTGATATGGTTCACAAATACATTCTGTCAGTAAACTATTTGTCTCAAACAATTATACTAAAAGAAATTTTTGATCCTTCATTTAATTCGGTGATGATCTTACCATTTGCTGTAACAGCAGCGATTTGTTTGCAATCCCCTTCTCGTCTGTTTATATTTAAGCTTTATACTTCAAGTTATTCTTGCAATTTCTCTAAAACTGGACCAAGCCCTTAGGTATATCCATTAAGGTACTCGTGCATTTTATGGTACACGCCGCTAAGTCAAGTTTGGTTAATGCTAATGAAATATAATAAAAGATGATGAATATATAGCAGTTAGAAACAGCTTTGAGCTATATATTTGCACATTTGGGGGGGGGGAGGTTAGTTGCATAGTATATATTCCTATGTACCTCCCCCCCCTAAACCCCAAAAAACAACAGTTTAAATATTGCAAACGCAATGAAAACCACGCTTTGCATTCCATTTTTCTATCGCAAATACCTGTTCCACGGGTATCCATTAGTAGTTCCCTGTACAATATCGGTGTGTACCATAAAGTGCATAAGAACCTCCGTTAATGTACTGTCTTTAAATAGAAAATTGTCAGGAATTGTCCAGGTTCGCTAAATTCTCTTTTTGTCACTACTTATGTGAATTTGCCATTAAAGTCACTTTTTCAGGCTTCGAAACCATTTTTTTTTTTTTTTTGGAGACATTTAGTTAACTAACAGGATGTGGCAAAAAGTAAGTAAAGCTTTGTTGTTGTTTTTCTATTGATAACTAATCCTAGTGTAACCTCTGCTGGGTCTATGTACTGAGCATCCACCCTAACTGGTTACTTGGCATATGGACAGCTTGTCTGAGATTTTCTCTATTTTTCCAGTATTGGCTTTTATTTTTTAGCTTCCGGTGTTCTCTGTAGAGGATAGTGTTGTAATGCAGGTAACCTGTTGGTGTTTCGGTTTAGATAGGGTTATCCACAAGGGGTGGGGGGTAACCCCTCTAGTTGGAGACAACAATACAAGAAGTGCAACGTTCTATAGCCTATTATTGTAAAAAAAATGTTTTTCGTCAAAAAAGAAATTACAGTTTTTTTCAAAACTCAAAGATGCAGTGGTGTTAAGTTGGGGGAGGAGGTGTATATGCCCCCTTCCCCAAAATGTGTTTGTCCCCTTTTCAACTGGATTTTGCAAAATACTTTTTAAAGGCTAATTGACGCCACTGTATAGATGTCAAATCCTAAGAAAGAAAGAACTTCGAAAACAGTTTTATTGGTTTTATCAGTTAATATATGCTAGCATTAATATGCTAGTAGGAGCTAGGCTTTCCGAATGCATCTTAAAGTCTGTTCTGTTTTTAAGTCAGAGAGAGTAAGGGGCAAAACAGAATTTCTGAAAATTAGTTTGGTGGGGAAGATAGGACTGGGCATGATGCAATAATGACGACCCAAGAATAGTGACAGTGATTGCTCTTTCTATTGCGAAATATGCCTAAGGACTCTCAGCTGCCGGAAATTATTTCAAGATCTTCTTCAACAGGTATCCATATATGAGTACATGAAGAATCAGTCTAATATGCTAAATCTTTGTCAACCCTAGACTCGCCGCTTAAACTCTAGGGCCACCAAAACAGCTCACGAGTGGAATACAGTTAGACAGACGAAGTTTGAGATGTTTTGTAAGAGAATTGTCGCTTCAAATGCAGTAGTAGTATGGGTTTTTTAAGTCGTTGCAAGTTGTTTTCTTGCTATTTCTTGTCATAGTCTTTCGTCGATGAAAAAAGAAAATACTTGTTGATGGGAACCATCACTCTAATTTTAGAGAAATCTTGATTTAAGAGATCCAGAAATCTTAGTTTGTATTAAAATACGTATCACGAGGCGGTTACCAATGCTGCCACATGCCACATACATGCTATAGATTAGAGTAAGACAATATAGGCAGTTTGAAGAGAGATGCTCTGATATCAAAGTTGCTGAGTACGAATTTTCAAGCGGATAACCAGCTCATTCAGACAATTTCAACCAGTGACAATATAATGTTAATCTTCCGCCACACGAGTTTATGAAGCCCATCTCCTCGGGTTTGTGTGTAACTGAAACTGCGTTTAACATGAACCTCCGTTGACTTGACGTGATTAGTTTTCACTTCATTTATTGACATATAAAAAACAATACATACGCTTATTCCCGTACTGCCAACATGCCAGAGGCAATAAATGGCCAATACGGGAATTTGAGAAATCAATCATTTGACAAAAATTTCACACCGACCAAAAACATAGCTTTTTCAAATTACATTAAGCAGAAAAACTAAACAAACAACATGCAGACAAAAACTAAACAACAAAAACATGTAAACTTTTTTTTCGGCTGCTAAATAAGATATTAATAAAAAAAATTTCAGAACGAGATTAGCGAAATCTATTCTTTTATATATTTGGGCAATGTCCGAGTATTTCACATATGAAAAGAAATCACTTTACTAAATTAATGCATCAAACGGGACACATACCTTGTTCACATGAAGCTATTTGAAACATATTAACTTGTCTTAGCCCAAGTGGTGCTAAAGAATTAATACACGAGTTAACCGAACTTGCAACTTGGAGAATAGATATTTGAGAAACATTTAAAACTTTTGCAAGGCGGAATGAATCACTTGTAGAGTATTTATTTGAAAAGAGCTTTCACTGCCTGATTTAGTATTACTTAGATTTTACGTGGATTATAACTAAACAAATTAGACCAAAGAGCGCATCCATACTCTAAATATGAAGAAACGGGAGTATAACATAAAGTTTTAAATACTTCATGAGGAATATGCTTTAGTCTATCTAGAATACCTATCTCTCGGGAAATTTTAATGGAAATTGCACTGCATGATCTTTCCATGTAATCATTCCCAAATACTTGAAATTGGTCACCCTTTCAATCACTACATTTCCAAATGAAAGTATCTTATTTGTTTCAAAAATGTTGTATATTTGAAAAAATAATATATTTTGTTTTCAAAATATTTATTGATAGATGATTCATTCGTAAATAACTAGACAAATGAGCTAAAGTAGTCCCCATAATAGCAAACAAATCATCTACCGTATATGCCTCGAACAACATTACTCTGTCATCAGCAAATTTTATAGTATGCAATTAGTTACAAATTCTTTTATTTCCGAAACATATATCAAGAAAAATAGTGGCCCTATGATCGAACCTTGGGGAACCCCGCATTCTATTTTTCTTTCCAATGATGTCGATGATCTGACAACTACAATCTGTACTCTAGCTTCCAAATATGATTTTATCCATTTTCGCCTCCAAATTGGAAAATACATTTTTGTTCAGTTTTAATATTAATGCCTCGTGATTAACAGTATCGAAAGCTTTCGAAAGATCCACAAAAATTGTCGACGTCGTAAATCCTAAATTCAAAAATTCCTTAATCTTTATAGTAATTAATTTAAAAAACTTTTTCCACAAGGCAAATTTTTCAAAGAAGAGTAAAGAGCTCCGTTAAGCCAAGAATGAGCAAAAATAAAGTCAAATAATCTTCCAAGCGTAAAACTATCACAAATCACTATCAATAAATAAATGAAACTCAAAACGAGCAAAAATTAACTTGAGTAGGGCTGATAACTCACATGCCTTCTCAAGACCAGAACACAATTTGCGCTTTACTGAAAAAAAAAAAAAACAACAAAAAAAAAAACATTGTCAGTTGTAAGTTAAATGGATTGTCAGTTAAATTGACATATACTGATTCATATACTAAATTCAAATTCATTTAATTCAAAAACAAGACAGTTCTCGTTGGCAAAGCCCAAATAGGATGCCTCTTAGTCATAAATAGCAAAATAAAGTTGTCTGATAAAACTTCGTTGGGATAAATAAACTAAAGGATAAAAACACTTGAGATTGAGAATAAAATTGTCTGATAAAACTTCTTCAGGATAAAATAAACTAAAGAATAAAAACACTAGAGATCATTGTGATATTTCACAAAGCTTGGCACAAAGCTTTTACTGTAGCGCATGGTATTACAGTGGACTGGGGTCAGTTTTGGAACCTTCTCAGCCACTTCCCTGGGGGGACGAGATCTTCTAGAGACAAAAGGTGGGAGAAGGAATGGTCGGTAGATGAGATGTTGGAGGAGGGACGAGCCAAATCTTTTGCATAATTCTTCTCGGCGGGAAGAACGGGATTCAAGTTTAAAGTCTTTGAGATAAAAGGAGTAAGGTAGAGGGGAACCGCCATAAATGTTTTGCAGTGATCTCTTCTGAACTCGTTCTATTTTATCAGTTTCATCCTGGGTAAGGGCAAAGTGCCAAACCGGACAAGCATATTCAACTAAGGGGCGGACGAAAGTACAAAATATTAGTTTCAGCTTTTCCTTAGGAACTCGAAATTTTTTCAGTGTTTTTAGCATTTGGATTGCGCCGTTAGCTTTTACGTCATGAGAGGTCAGGAGAAATCACACCAAGTAGGTCTTTTATGACTTATTAGCTCGGAAGCGATAGGAGGTTCGAAAGACGGTTGAGTATTCCGAAGAAAAGAAAATGTCGTGACCGAGCATTTGTCTTTATTCACGACCATGTTTAGTTCAGCCGCCTCTGAGGTAACTTGGTCGATGAAACCAGCAGCATTGCTCTTCGAATCTTCAGATACGACTTCCGTTAAGGACAAGTCGTCAACGTATTTCCATCTGTCCTCCAGCTCAGCAGCAATTTCATTTATCATGAGGAGGAAGCCCAGTGGCCTGATCACAGTTCCTTGTGGAATTCCACAAAAAAACTGGCAGAGAAGTGGAAAATTGGTCTTTATACTTTACAGTTTGCTCTTCATTCGTTAAGAAGCTCTTGATGATTTTAATAATAAAGCTGGGTATATTTTTTCCGCCATTTTTTCTAAAAGGATTTTTGATCAACAAGGTCAAATGCTTTTCTGAAATCAATTGCAATTAAATTTATCCATTTTCCTGGTTCATCCAGGTGTTTTAAAATAAAATCAATTAAATTAACGAGTTAATGAACTGTCGAACACTTAGGGATGTTACCAAATTGCTTTCGATCAGTTACTTTCAAAAGATATTTTTTTCAGCCATGCGGCAACAAAGCTTTCGTATATCCTGCAAAAAAACTGACGTAGCTTTGATCGGCCGGACACCAGAAAAATCATTAGCTGCTCCTTTCTTTGGAATGGGGGTAATAACCTTTCTTCCATTTCTTTGGAAAATATCCTGTTTTTGTTGTATTATTGAAAATTATCTGAAGAGGAAATGATAATTCTTTAGCAAATGCTTTAGTGAGAGCAACTGGAATGTCAAAAGGGGTAACGGAAGTACTTTTTAACGAAGAGAGTTTACGGATTATAATTGCCGATGAAATATCAGCAATTAAATTATCATCTGAAGGAGTGGTTAAATTTACTGGAGGATCCTCAGGTGGAAGAGGGGAGTACGACTGCACAATCGAAGCAAAATGGGCATTTAAATCATACGCAGTTTTTCTCTAGAGGTTCCTTCTTCATGGAGTCAACTGGTTGAAAACTTTTACCAGTCAGACTTTTTACTTTACTAAAGAACTGCAAAGGATTGGACTCCAAAAGATGTTCGACTTCATTTTCATAGTAATCTGCTTGTGCCTCTTTGATTTTCCACTTTATTTGGTTTGCCAACTGTTTTGCTTGGTTCTTTTGACCTTTTCGTATTAGATGACATTTATGTTTTATCAGTCGCTCTATTTTTTAATTTACGTATGGTTTTTCACTAGAATAGAATTTAATCTTGCGTTCGAGAAAGCACTCGAGAAATTTTGAATTTACCTTATTATGGAGTTCTTCTACTTGGGAATCCAATTCTTTAGCTGAAGAGACCGCGACCCAGTTTTCTCCCGTTATCCAGTCTCCGAATTGCAGCAGACCATGGTCAGTGATCAGTCTTGAAGTGACTTCGGTTACTGAATATTTGATTTTTACTTTTTCCAAGGGGTTCCACGGTAGCATATAATGATTACTTTCACCAAGTGGTGCTAGTTTACTTGGATTCTGGTAATATTCCGAAAGATTTGTCAGGACTACATCCAGAGAAGTACTCCCCTTAGTTGTTGGAAAATCGACTAGAGTTTTAAGGTTAAGTGACCTGGCCATGGATTTGCTATCGAGTTCGTTAGCATCTCCTAGCATTACTAATCCAAAACATGGGCGAGTTCTCTGGACGTAATCTATTGATTCCTGCACCTTCTCCCAAAAAGCCTTTCTTGCCGCAGCGGCCTGACCAGGTGAATGATAGAAAACGCACACTGCTACGGCAGAGAGCGACCTAGGGAGTCGCCGTTTATACTGATTTCTTCGTTAAGGTTTTGATAATTTTTCATTTATGAAAATAAGAAAGGTTAAAACATTTCAAATGTGTTTTTTTTTTTTCACTAAAACGCAAATTGTATTCTGGTCTTAAGAAGGCATAGGGGTTATCAGCCCTACTCATGTTCATTTTTGCTCGTTTTGAGTTTGAATCGGCTATTTATTGTAATTTTAGTTCGTTTTGAGCTATATTTATTTATTGATAGTGATTTGTAGTAGTTTTAGGCTTGTAAGATTATTTGACTTTATTTTTGCTCATTCTTGGCTTAATGAAGCTCTTTACTTTTTTTTTGAAATCTTGTCTTGTGGAAAAAGTTTTTTAAATTATTTTCTGTTCGTTTTTTATTGACATAGTCTTTTTCGTGGAAAAAAAATATTGTTTATCTTTTCAGTTTTCTTCTAAAGGAATCCATAGTATGGGTTGCTATTTGTATGTTGGAAAACCCTTTTCAACAATTTTTAATTTTCTAGCTTTTGAAATTGACCTGAAAAATAAAACTCAATATCGTTCCCAAAAGATTCTTTTTATGCTCTTTGACAACCTCGGTACACTTACACTCTTTTTATTTATTTAAATTGTAAGAGCAGAAGTAGTAATTGTAGTATCCCCAAAAGTTTCAACTTAATACCACCAGTCACTCTCGATATATTGCTGAGGTGTCTTATTTGCAACCATTTAACACAATGCCTTTTGATTTATTAAAGCAACATTTAGTTTTAAAGCATAATTGGCCAATTGCATAATTGTGAGGGGTTGACATGCCTAATATCCCTAAAGACATAGTTGCTGGACCGTTCTACTATGCTGAACAAAATAGCTGTCTCAAAATTTTGACTGGATTCGTTTTGAAAAGGAATGAGCTTGAGAGAAGGGCCGCTTGCCCTCCAATCTCTTGTTACTCTTAGAAAGGGCACCAGACACTCGCTCTGTAATTGGAGTGCAAGGGGGAGGACTTCCCCCTTCATATATCTAGTAAAAACATTTTAAACAAGTGAAAACAAAGTGAAAATATTTTAAATGTGTTTGTTTTCAGTAAAGTGCAAATTATGTTCAGGTCTTGAGAAGGCATGGGGTTTGTCAGCCCTGCTCATGTTTATTTTTGCTCGTTTTGAGTTTGGCTCAGTTATTTGTTGTATTATTTAAATAAACAAAATATGTTTAAAATGTTTTAACTTTTTAATTTTAATAAATTAAAAATTATTAAAACTTTAAGGAATATATATCAGTATATGTATACTAAACTGACAAGGGGGGCCTTTTTTTCAGTGAAGTGCAAATTATGTTCTGGTCTTGAGAAGGTATGGGGGTTGTCAAAGACATAATCTGCAGATCTTTCAACTACACTGAACAAAATGGCTACCTAAAAATTTTTATTAGCTGTGTTTTGGGAGGTGATGGGCGTGGGGGGGGGGGGGTGTTGTTCTCCAAGAATTTTTAATCTATAAAAAGGGCACTAGCCCTCTCAATTTCCAATCGAACGAGCCTTTTCAAAGTTTCTACGACAACAAATGGTCATCTCAAAATTTCTATCAAATGCATTGCGGGAAAATACGAGGTTTGGGGGGTAGGTGCTATCCACCCTCCGATCACTCTGAATCTTAAAAAGGGCACTAGAGCTTCTGATTACCAGTCCAACGAGCTCCCTCCGAAGTTTATACGATTACCCTTTCTGTATATGCCTTACATGCCTCCAGACCATCTCAAATGACCATCTCAAAATTTCTATCAGATGCATTTCTGGACAGTACGATGTGTGTGGGGGGGGGTATCCACCCTCTGATCACTCTTCAGGGCATAACTTACAACTCTTGCCCTGAGGGCTGTGGGGAGGGAGGTTGTCATCCTCAAAGGCGTAATTTCCGGACCTTTCAATAACTTTGAAGAAAATGGCTATCTAATAAATTTTATTGGATGTGTTTGGGGAAATAGTGGGCGTGGGAGGGGGGTTAGTTGCCCTCCAATCACTTTCGACTATTAAAAAGGGCACTGGCCCTTTCAATTTCCAATCGAATGAGCTGTTTTTAAAGTTTCTACGACAACAAATGGCCATCTCAAAATTAAAATCAGATAAATTTTGGGAAAATATGAGGTGTTGGGGAATATTCACCCTCCGGTCACTCTGAATCTTAAAAAGGAGACTAGAACTTCTGATTACCAATACAATGAGGCGCCTCCGAAGTTTATACGATCACTCTTTCTATATATACCTTATTCCGCGAGGGCATAACTTACAACCCTTGCCCTGAGGGCTCTGGGGGATTGTCATCCTCAAAGACATAATTTTCAGACCTTTCAATTACGTTTAACAAAATGCCAATCTCAAAATTTTTATTGGATGTGTTTGGGGAAATGGTGGGCGTGGGAGGGGGTTAGTTGCCTGTCAATCCCTTTCGACTATTAAAATGGGCACTGCCTCTTTCAATTTTTAATCGAATGAGCTGTTTCGAAGTTTCTTCGACAACAAATGGCCATCTCAAAATTTCTATCAGATGCATTTTGTGAAAATACGGGGTGTGGGGGGGGGGTATCCACCCTCTGATCACTTTGAAGCTTAAAAAGGGCACTAGAACTTCTTATTACCAATTCAATGAGCCCCCTCCGAAGTTTATACGATCACCTTTTCAATTCAATTAAATTTGTTGAAATAAAAATAAAACATAACACCAATAATAATAAAGATCCTAGATGCGAACTTGTTGAGGACCATAACAACAAAAATTGAAAATTAAGAAGAGAGAAAAAAAAGAAGAAGAAAGAGAAAACACGGGTAATTAAATCAAATTGATTTATAATATCAAAGTTTAGTAACATTGTGATAAAGCGTGCGAAAACTTGTGGATAGCTTGACACTGGAGGGTATTATATTCTATTGAAGTACAGAGACCTTCAGAATTATTACTATTAAATAGAATAATAATTGGGGAGGAAGATTTTTATGGTAAGCAGAGTATGTAAGGGATAAATTTATTTTTTGATGATTTGTTCAAAAGGGATAATACCAAAATCGGAGTATAAGTCCTGGATGGGTTATAGTTGGTAAAAAAAAAGTCGGGGCATCCAAAAAAACGCTTTGACGGTATGGTTTTGGGCAGATTTTAATTTGTTGTAACTGAAGGATAAGTGATGCCCCAAACAGATCCACAGTATGAGATCTATGGGTAAATAAAAGAGTAATCAAAGGGGGACAAGGATATCGGGAGGAACACGATTAACATACTTACCTGTTGCAAGATTATGGCTCTGGTGTAGGAAACATGTGTTGCAAATGGTAGGAAGGAGTCTATGTGGACACCAAGAAACTTGACAACTTCGACCTGCGGGAGGAGATTGGTGAAATATTTGAGGTCAAGTGCTTCCTGAGCTTCATTTTTTTTTTTTTTTTTTTTTTTTTTTTTTTTTTTTTTTTTTTTTTTTGTAAGGGGTTTAAAATAATACAACCTGACTTCTTGCTGTTAATGGTCGTGCAATTAACGGTACAGCACTCCGGTACTCTATTTATGAGGATTTGAGTAGAGGTGACGACGGATGGTAATTAGGGCCGGTGTTGAAGAAGTTGCTATCGTTAGCGAAAAGTACTTGGTGCACTATTGGATCCAGGTCCATAACCAAATATTTAATATAAAGGAGAAAAAGTATTGGACCAAGAACAGAGGCGTGCGGGACGCCCCTCCGGACAGGTAGAGGATGCGAAGTCACCCCACCCAGACTCGCACTCTTTACTCTACTAAAGAGATAAGAGCCGAACCATGAGAAAGGAACTCTACGAATCCTTAAGTTGTTGAGTTTACTTAATAAAACACTGTGATCAACCGTGTCAAAGGCCTTAGAAAAATCCAGAATTGAGCCCAATACAGTATTTTTAAGGTCAAGTTAGGAACGTATAAACTGTGTGGCGTCGATTAGTGCATGAGCAGTTGAAAATTTGAAACGGAAGCCGTATTGATGAGGAGAAATCAACGAATCTGAAGGATGAATCCCAAATGAAAAGGGAGAAAGACGTCGGAAGATAATTATCTCGAGCACTTTAGATATAACTGGGAGAGGTGAGATTGGACGATAATTGCTTATCTCAGACGGATCGCCCTTTTTATGAATCGGGATAGCAATTGCTGACTTAAATATTTCAGGGAAGACTCCATTGATCATAGGCAGGTTTGCTATGTGCACAATGGGTTCACAAACATACGAAGATACAGAAGAAGCTTATTACTTATGCAAAAGAATTCAGGTGTACTACTATTAGAGAGTAATTTGATAACTTGAAGCACTTCTTTACTATCAGTTGGAGAGAAAAACATGGATCTGGGATTCTTGCTAGGGTGTACTGACTGGGAAGGTGAACATGAGTTAGCATTTGGAATATTAGTGAAATAATTATTAAAAGCACCAGGTACTGAAATTGGGTCTATTAGTCTGCCACTGATGTCCTTAAGTTTAATAGGTATAGATCTTCAATTCCTTTTTTTTTTTGTAAGAATTTCATTTATTGTGGACCAAACTTTTTGCAGTGAGAGATTTTTTAATAATGATAAATTTTTTTGCTTCCTGGACGAGTTTAGTATATAACTCTTTGTATTTTTTATAATTAGTTAGGTCAATAACGCTACTGGTTTTGCAAGCTAACTTAAATAGATCATTTTTACGGTGTGAGGAGGATATCAGGCTATTGGACATCCAGGGACGTATATGGTTAGTTTTTTGGTTTGATTTACAGACTGGAAAGGTTGAACTGATAAGATCACTCAGTCCCTGCGTAAAACCATTTGTGGCTGAATTAACATCCTGACAATCTAAAACCTTTGACCAGTCAAAGGATTTCAAACGATCCGTGAACCGGTTCATATTTACAGTATTATATATTCTATTAGACGTAGGGGTATTAGTTCTAGAGGGTTAAGCAGTTGGTAGGAAGGTTAGGGAGAGATAGGTTGGAAAGTGGTCTGACTGGTCAGAGAATATTATTTTGGAGGACATGTGGTTTCCCAGGGAAGTGGATACAAAAATGTATCCACTACAGCTATCAATTACAGTAGCTGTAGACCTCATAAGATCAACTCTAGTAGGAAAAAGGATTGTGGGAAGAAGACCACTTGAGGTAAATGTTTCAAAGAAGGTGTCACAATCATTATTATTGCTAACATTTAGTAAATTATAATTTAAGTCTCCAGAAACTATTGCCTTCTTTTGTGGTAAATTAATAAATCTAGAAAAATCATCAAACACATTACAAAAGAAAGGTGTCGGAAATGAGGGTGGTTTATAAATTAATGAAAAAATATGAGAATTCTCGTCAACACTTATGTGTATGATTATTCAATGAATGCATCTATAATTTATAGGTTGCAAGAATAAGGATTCACAGTGCAATAGCCTTTGCCATTCTTGGCTACTTTCAGATGAATGTTTTGGAGGGCAGGATGTTGAAATAAACTTAGGTAAGGGATGGGGGGCCTGACTAGAACCTTGAATATGAATATTGTTTGCCTCTTTTGGAAATGATACTGTCTTAGCTTCTTCTACAGCAACTGTTGCTTGGCTTCTACTGGGCCGATGAGGGGTCGGCTGCTGAGTGATTCTTGCAGCTACAACTGTGTAGGGTAGGTTCTAAGGATTACGAGTCGCTTTTGGTGAGCCGGGCAAGATTGTTTTTGGAGGGCTGTGTGTCCCTTACGGTTACAGTTTCTGCAGAAAGGGTTTGACTCAGGGAATTCACTAATTGCGTGGCCTCTTTTTCCCACTTAAGGCAAGACGGATGGGACTATTTGCAGTGTTTTTTGCTGTGACCGTGGTCCAGACAAGTGGAGCATTGTATGGGGATTAGGCTTATAAATCTTGTAAAAAAAAGGGACATACCGTACAAGAATATTTCTCTGTTTAGCTCAACTTTGCAGGAAATGAGGATTGAACGGCTTGGTTGAAGGGCTCCTTCTTTTTTTAAACTTAGCCTTATTGCAGTTGAAGGATTGATGAGAAGGCCCGAAGAATCGATTAGTTCAATTTGTATTTCCTCCACTTTTACGCTGGTATCAGCACCATACAGCACATACTTGCGTAAATTTTTCACATCTTTTTTTGTTTTTGTGGCTAAAATTTTCCAGCCATCAAGAATTATTTCTTTGGATAGCCGCAAGATTCTCAGTCTACCGCCTGAGAAGACGTAAAGTAAATATCAATAGAATCGTCCTGCTTGAAAAAAAAGTTCAAAGTTTGCCTTGGCGATCAGAAAGACAGCTTTCCTAATTTGCATTATTCGATCTTTTGAAAAGAGTTGACCATTGGTTTTCTTGATTGAGACAGTATAATAATTGGTGTAATCTGTAGTACCAGTTTCTGGGACACTTGAAGGGAGGTGTTTCACTATCACTGGCGAACGAGTTTCATCATTTTCCTCTTTTTACCTGGCGTCTCACCTCTTTTATTAGAGCTAGTTTCGGCTAAGGCCTGAATGCCTGACAAGTGGCTTACTGTTTTGGACCGCGTAGTCGGGGGGGGGGGGTTCTAGGAAGAGTTTTAGAAGTAGGTTGGGATGGCGACTGGCCAAGGGTTTCAGTGGTAGTATCGTTCTCGGGTGGTAGCCTTAGGGGCTGCTTTTTTCCTGACATTTATTCCGACAAGACACAACAGATTCACGAACTGTTATTCAGTCTTAATTCAAGGTCACTTGACCAAAAGTAAATCTAACAATTTGTAATCGGCGATATCACTGGCACACAATATCCAAGGGGGTTTCCTGATGGCAATAACCAATTAATATTCAGTTATGTTACTAAATTATTCACTATGGTAAATAATAACTCACTTTGTATGAAGTGAGCAATCCCTCACAATTTTTTCACGGAAAGTTAATTGCGCAATCTAACACAGTACAGTACAAAAGATAATCCGATTAGGTTCATAAGTTAGCTCTTTATAGACCAGATACTAAACTCATACATAGTTAAGATACTCAACTCATACTGTTAAACTCATACTCATACTCATTTCTATATATACCTTATATACCCCTTGGGCATAACTTACAACCCTTCCCCTGAGGGCTGTAGGGGGGTTGTCATACTCAAAGACATAATCTCCAGACCTTTCAATTACGTTGAACAAAATGCCTATCTCAAAATTTTTATTGGATATGTTTGAGGAAATGGTGGGCTTGGGAGGGGGATTAGTTGCCCTCCCAATCCCGTTTCAATGGCCTAAGACCAAAGAAAAAAATAATATATCGTGCCCACATCGCTCTTTACTTTACTTAGTCATTCTTTTATGCATTACCTTTTCAAGTAGTTTTGAAAATTTCGGTAATGTTGAAACGAGCCGGTAGTTAGTAATTTGGCATTTATCTTTATTCTTATGTATAGGTATTATCTGACTTTGTTCAGTTTTTGGGAACAATTCCTTTTTTAAATGAAAAATTTAATGATCTTTTTGATATTCTTTCAACTCCCCACTCCGCTCCATTTAACTCAACCCTCATTCAACTCAAACCCCGTACAATTCAACCCCATGTAACTCGACCCTCGTTTAACCAAACCTATTGGACTCAACCCCCATTAACCCAATTGCTGCAACCATGAAATTCAAGTGTATTCCTGCTGTGGGCATGGAAAATCTCATGGATTTCAAATATATAAGACAGAAAGATAAACTATTCTTATTAAGGGTGGGGGAGGAGCATAAAAAACATTTAAATAAGGATTAAACAATGAGTAAGGACAATTTCATTTGAATCAACTTTTATCACTTCTGAAAAAACTGCCTGACCTACATTTTCTAGGTATATTGTTGGTTTGAGGAGGGTTGAGCTGAATGGGGGTTGAGTCAAATAGAGTTGGGTTGGATGAGGGTTGAGTTGCATAAGGGTTGAATTGCACTATGGTGGAGTTGAATGTGGTTGAATGGGAGTTGTAAAGGAGTTGAGTTAAATGGGACTGAGTGGAATGGAGGATGTGTTAAAACGAGGATTGAGTTAGGTTTAGGAGGTTCAGATAAACGGGGATTGAGTTGCACGAGGGTCCAGTTGCACAGGAACTGTCTCCACAAGACGGCTGATTACTGACCCTAAATAATTTTGCAGGAAGCTTTGAACGAGCTAAACCATCGCTATGTGCATGGCAAGTATAAACTAGACACACCAGTCTTTAAAGTTTAAACCATAAACGAGACATGTAAAATCGTAAGCAGAACTAAATCTAAACATTTTGAGACATTAATACCCTTTCGTATTGGAATTGGGAACAAAGTCAGCGTGGTGGTCTTAGGTTTTAGCAAGAAGAAGTTGTATATAAGTTATATATTGGATGAGGTGAAAAGTGCTTGATTGAGCCATGGTCTGACCTGATTGAATATATCCTGAATTTTGTGACTAAGAAAAATAGATTGAAACCCTGATGTCGATTTCCAACCGTCCAAAATTTCCAACCGTCCAACCGTCCAACACAGCAATGAAAGCTGAAACTGAGTTTGTTGTAAGTTCTATTGTAAGCTCTCTACTGCATTCACTTGAAGGTTTAAACAAAATATACATTTGTTCATATGCTTAGTTGGAGTTGCGATAGATTTGAAGTTCTTTTCGGGTAGACGTTGCTACTGATAATGTCAACCACCAACTTTGTGTCTGGCTCGAAGATTTAGATAGTCTATAGATGAATAGCTAGATTAACCTTCGTGTGATAAGAGAATCTTGTGAGTTGGTTTCAGGGTTTACATCTCGAGAGAACTTCTGTTTGAGAAGAACATCAAGAATGTCCAGGAAAATAGTGGTTATTACGGTAGGAAACTGTGCCACCACTCATTTAGAGTAGCTTACTCAGGTCGATAGTTATCAGCAAA
>JAQQPU010002174.1:27635-67467 GCA_029168905.1 Artemia sp. Kazakhstan ARC1039 | reverse complement strand
TATATATATATATATATATATGTATATATATGTATGCATGTATATTACACGGTTCACATTTTGGGGCAATACAGGTTGTTTCATCAAGAGGGGTGTGGCAAGGCTAAGGAGAGTGAAACAAATCCAAATGATGAAGGAATCTGACACGGAAAAGTTCTAAATGTTAAGATCCTAAATACGTAAAAACAAACCCTATTACAAAGCAAACTTGCTGCTTATATATACTTTTTTCCGCGACTAAATAAACAGTAGCACTTGCTAGATTAACCGTAATCATGATAATATCATGTGCCCCTGGAAGCGGAATTGGCGTATTAGGGCATTTCTAAGCGAAACTGGGTTATCAGTGCCCTCTAGTGTGAAATTTTGTGCTGTTTCTGAATCTGGGCTCTGTTTTAGCGTATCGCACTACCATGCAATGTTACGAGTCAAAATCGTTTTGACGTAACATTTGTTTCATTCTGTTAGAAGCGTAATTGAGGTATCAGTTATGCGCCTTTACCAAAGGACTTTTTGACGTATCTGTGCATTCGCCAGTACTTTTTAGAAGATTAATTTAAAAAAACATTTTCTACAAAATAAGTTTTCAAAGAAAAGTAAAGAACTCCATTAAACAAAAAATGAGCAAGAATAGAATCAAATAATCTACCAAGCGTGAAACTACCACAAATCAGCATTGATAAATAAATAAAACCCAAAACGAACAGAAATTAAAATAAATAACCAATATAAAATTGTTTGCTAATGCTACAAATGTGGAGAAACATCTGGAAGATGTTTAACGATGCCTTCATCTGGAAGATGAAGACGCTGTACACTAAATAAGTTAACCTTATATAATAATAAAACATGATAGTGGTAAGGAAATGCTTTTCTGGGTGTTTGCCTAGAGAACTAACTGGAGAGAAGGAAATAGGTTAAGAAAACAATTCTTACTTTAGAATATGCAGAATAATCATAGTTAACACATTTTGCATACAGTCTCGCTACTTTTTACCCCCCCCCCCTAATGTGCAAATATATGGCCCAAATTATATATTTACTATCTTTAGAAAACAATTCTTACTTCATAATATACAGAATAATCATAGTTAACACATTTGCATGCAGCCCCGCTTTTTTTAACCCCGAATCCCTCCTGATGTGCAAGTATATAGCGCATATTATATATTTTATATCTATTCTCCCAATGTGTCTCAGACTCTCAGTTGTTTCAACCCATGTACCTGTAAATCGAATAAACTGTGACGAAACAAAACTGGAAAAAAAAAAGTTAGAGGTAGCAGAGTGCATTGAAAGTATATACTTTCCCGGTCCATAGCACCTTATGGCATGTACTGGCGTTGTTTTGGGCCGTTTTCTTAATCAACATTATGTTTCTATGTTTTGATACCAAGAGGTCAACTTAAACGATGATACTGCCTCGGATGACCTACCCCCCCCCTTTACCTTCCACGACCCCAGCATGTCCCTAGACCGATTTTAGACCATCGAATGAACCTTATTGACGAGGGTGGAATACGACTCGCCACCTGGAACGTACTCACACTCAACTTTCCTGGAGCTAAATCAATGCTTGCCTATGAGCTAAAACGCTTCAATATAGCTGTGGCTGGCCTTACGGAAACCCGTCTTGTCGGAAGAGAGTCCGAGGATATTGGTGAAGGATATCACCTGATCTGGTCTAGTGACCCAAAAAACAAAAGACAAATGGTGTAGGCCTCGCGCTGAACGCTAGAGCCAAGAGATGCCTTCTCTCCTATAAACAAATTTCAGATAGAATACTGATGGCTCAGCTCAAGCACAAGCATGGAAAGTGGACAATTATTGTATGCTATGCTCCCACAAATCCTAGTTCTGCGGAAGTGAAGGATCAGTTCTATGCGGAGCTCTCAGCAACCCTGTCAAGAGACCCACCCCACGACATCGTCACTCTTCTGGGAGACCTTAACGCGACGGTAAATGACAGGGAGGGCGTGTGGAGAAGTGTTCTCGGCCCTGTGACTCCAGATTCACTGAATGACAACGGACAAAGACTCCTCCAGCTCTGCAATATGCATAATCTGGTTATTGCATACACGCTCTTTCAGAGACGAGATATACACAAATACACTTGGTATAGTAACGACGGCCAGACAAAAAAGATGATCGATTATGTTATGATCTTGGGTCACTGGCGCTCGTCGATAACAAATTGCCGGACTTATAGGTCGGCCGAGCTTGGAAACACAGACCATAGGATGGTAGTCGCCACACTCAGGCTAAGCCTGAGAGCACAAGGACAAAAAAGACGGCCTCCCAAGCTTGATCTGAGTAGTCTGGCTACATCTCAGATGCAACAGAAGTAAGCTCTCGATATCTCTAACCCGTTTAGCTGCCTCCAAGTTCTGGACGACCCTGAAGTAGCCTGGAAGTCTTTCAAAGATAACATACTTGATTCTGCTGGCAGTACCATTGGCCGCAGCAGACACAAGAATAAACCTTGGATATCCCAGGAGACTCTGTCTGTAATCGAGCTGCGCCGGAAGGCCCGTTTAGCAAAGAATATGCCAGAGTACAGACGACTCAATGGCCTGCGCAATAGCCTGCTGCACAGTGACAGGAAGACCTTCGTCGACAAGAAAGCCAGTGATCTTGAAGATGCCTCGAGAAAAGGAGACACCTGCTCCCTCTACAAACACCTCCGCGAGCTGACGGAAGGGAGGACTTCCCCCGTGAGCCGTGTTTTTTCTGCTGACAGAAGCATGCCGGATGACGATGCAGGGCAACTCTCTGCCTGGAGCAGTCACTTCTCAACGCTTCTGAATGCCGAGTCAGTTGCTCATCCCGACCCTGATCTGATTCAAGCAGCAATGACCACACCCGAGGCTACTTCCTACCTCGTATCGCAACCGTTTACCACTTTTGAGATCCGAAATGCTGTAAAATGGTTAAATAATAATCGAGCCCCCGGCGTCTGTGGTATTTCTGCAGAACTCCTCAAGTACGGGGGTGCAGCCATGATTCTGTGGCTCCAGATAATCTTCTCAGCTGTATGGACGACGGAAAGTATACCGAATGACTGGCGTGCTGGCATCATATTGCCGCTCTGGAAACGTAAGGGCAGCCGTCAAATCTGCTCCAACTATCATGGGATCACGCTTCTCTCCATTCCTGGTAAACTCTTCGCCATGTCACTCCTGGACAGGAGTTCCACCTTTTTGCGTAGAAAGAGAAGAGTCCAGCAAGCCGGATTCATGCCCGGCAGGTCAACGACGGAGCAAATGTTTACTATGCGCCAGTTGATTGAGAAGACGCGAGAGTTCCACCAAAAAGCGTACATCGCGTTCGTGGACTTTAAGGCTGCCTTCGATTCTGTTGATCGCCGTTCACTTTGGCTGATACTAAGAACTACGGGTCTACCCAAGAAATATTGCTCACTCTTTGAAAAGCTGTATGAGGATACGGAAAGCTGCGTGCAAGTAAATGGAAGACACAGCCCCACATTCCCGGTGAAGACTGGCGTCCGGCAAGGTTGCACCGTCGCTCCCGAGCTTTTCAACTGCGTCATAGACCATGTTATGGCCAGCACGATGGATCGCCTTCAATTCGGTCTTCAGTTCGGAGACCGGGTACTCTCTGATGCTGACATCACCGACGACATAGCGCTAGTTGCGAGCACCGTCGATAAGATGACCAAAGCTCTCCAGTTGCTTTCAGAAGAAGCCTCGAAAGTTGGACTGAAGATCAACTGGCAGAAAACCAAAGTTATGCTCCTTGAGCCCCCCACGTCCCGTTCTACTGTAAAGGAAGTCAACATCGGAAGCAACTGAGTAGATGTGGTTGAAGACTTCACTTACCTGGGATCTATTCTGTCAAATGATGGCTTGATCACAAAAGAGCTTACATCTCGAATTGCCAAGGCTTCAGCACTTGTTGGGAGGCTTAGCAGCATCTGGCGGAAGCCAAACATAAGCCGCTTTACCAAAATGCGCATCTACAATGCGTCAGTCAGCACCGTCCTGCTGTATGGAGCGGAGACATGGCCAGCTGCCAAATCTATCCTCAGCGCCGTCGATGTCACTCAGACGAAACATCTCTGAAGAATCAAAAGACTTCACTGGACTGACTTCGTTAGCAACCAGACTCTCCTATCACGTACGGCTCAAACTTCTTTCTCGACGCAGCTCGCCCAGCGTACTGTTCGGTGGTACGGCCACCTCCTTTGCATGCCACGCGACGCCCCAGCACGGGTCGCATTTGACTTCGACCCCACCCTACACGGATGGAAACGACCCAGAGGACGCCCACCCACTAGGTGGAAAGACAAAGCCAATGAATTCCTCACCCAAGCCCACATCCCGGTGGAAGAAGCTGCGATCCTGGCAAGCGATAGGTCAACCTGGAGGCGCCTAGTCTCATCGTTCTCTACGCCGAACCCTCGGCAGGAGCCTTAAGTCAAGTAAATAAGTCAAGTTAAGGTCAACTTAAAGTGCCAATGCTTTTTTCCTGCCTTCTAGCTATACCTACCCATCATATTTATTTATAATTTAATATTTACACTTCTTTTAGCTCTGACGATTTGTCTTCTTTGTCTGGAAGTGATGAAGATCCTGCAAGCTTTCAAGCAAGACCGACGATGGTCGTATCTCAACTGTTCCTGTTTATACCACTTTTCAGCCAGCGGTATTCGAAATGTTTGTCCAGCCTGACCATTCACATGATGAAACTAATGAAATTGTGGCAGACATGTCCTTAGACAAAAAAAGTTTGAGTCCGTCCAGCTCAGTAGAATAGCCAGAGGATGTGTCACCCTTACAAGTTTAGATGACCCAGTAACAGTTGAGCCGCTTGTAGGGCCACTGTCGGACAGTCCGACAGTACAGATGAAAAGGAAAGGAAAAAGAGTCAAGAGAAAAATTTAATGGATCAAGAATAAAATCAAAATGGCAGTTAATTTCGAAGCAGTATATGTTGACCCTTCTAAAAGTAAAAAGTATGAAAAAAAACATCAGATAAAAGTAACAGTTCAACATGTCCCTACCCGTATCAGAAAATTAGCCAAGAAGAGCGACAAGACATTTTTGAAGCGTTCTGGGCTTTGTGTCAAAAGAGACAAAAAAAAATGTTTTATCTTAGGACTATTAAATGCCTGCCAAAGAAGAGAAACAAAAAAAGGGAACTAGGAGAAAGAACACCCTGTTTTATTATGTGACAGCCAAGGAAAAAACATACTGCTCATGCAAACCTGTCAACATTGGACATCGACCAGGTACGGATTTATTATGCACATAATACCTATGCTTCTGATGATGTACCTAGTCCCAAACAAACTCAACCACCTGCAAACAAAATAAGCTCTGATGCTAGAAGAAATTGTATTAAAACATCATTCAGTGTTTCTTTATAATTTTTTGTATATTTACCTAAAAGTTCATGATACAGAAAACTAAATTTTTTAATTTGCCAACTAATTTTATTGGCAGAAAAACCTCTTAAGATCAGTTTTTGGCTAAGCTTTTTACATCAATTTTTAAAATCTATGTAATTACTGCAAATTCTTGCATACCTAAATAATTGGGAATAATAAGCTGAATAAGTAATATTTGAATGTATATTACTTTCAAGGAATGGAAAATTAATTACTTCAAAAGCACCTTAAATCTAGCGAAATATTTCCAAGTAGTACCTTGCATTAGGGCTCACCAGAAGAAATACTACCTGCCTTAACGGGTTTCAAGGCTTTACATTCTTTACCCGGCACAGTGGAGCCTCTACCATAAGATCTTTATGGTATCCCTATGTTAGGTAAAACAAGTGAAATACCTGCATACTTGTAAGACTGTTCAAAAATTACAAACAAAATAGATTGGTTCTTTCCTTAGTGAAATCCCATAGGTTAATGAAAACAAAGACAATTCTGGAACAAATAAAGACTGGTCTGGACGTACGTTATAAAATAAAGTGTTTTATTGTTATCTAGAACCAATTATAGATTTAAAGTCCTTCAAGCTGGTTTGAAAACAATGTACAAATTCAAAATTCCAAAAAAGAAAAGTGAAAGAGGAATTGTATTAAAATATCATTCAGTATTTCTTTATAATTTTTTGTATATTTTACCTAAAAGTTCATGATACAGAAAACTAAATTTTTTAATTTGCCAACTAATTTTATTGGCAGAAAAACCTCTTAAGATCAGTTTTTGGCTAAGCTTTTTACATCTATTTTTAAAATCTGTGTAATTACTGCAAATTCTTGCATACCTAAATAATTGGGAATAATGAGCTGAATCTATCACTTGTAATGAATTATTAACACTCCAATATGGATTAAAGTTAGAAAAAGTTTTAATTCCAGAGCAATATGCTTTAAATTTATTTCTAATTTCTCCCAAAATTAAAGATAGGTCAGTGGCCGCAATTCTGGCTGGACACCTCGCTGTCCCAGCAATAAAACGTGGTTTTAGTGGATTTTTATGAAAATTTACCGTCCAATATAAGAAAGGAAACTTTTTATCATTATCATTAATTTTTATATTGAATTTTTTCAAAAATTCTTTCTTCTATATTTTCAATTAAACTATTCTCCTCTATATGAGCCTTTTCGTATGTATTTGTTGTTTGTAACTCTTTTGATAAAATATTACTGTAGTTTCTGACAAATTATGGCAAAATTATTGCTAGCTTTATCAACTGGTACAATTACAAATTCATTCTGTATATTAGCAATTGCTTGCTTCATATTTGCATTATAAAATATTGAATTTATCTCAGAATTATTTGGATTAATTCTATATATGCTATTTCATGCGCTAGTCAAAATCAATTTCCTCCAATTCTGAAATCTTTCTTTAGTAATTTCTCCTTCTTGCACCATTTATCAATAAATAAATTTAAATCATTCTTTAATCCCCTAAGAATACCTGCTGGCTTTATGTGGTAGGAAAGACGGAATTTAACCCCCATTTTCATCCTATTTTGAAGATCAAGATGCTTTATAATGGACAAATCCCCCGTTACAAAATGTTCGTAAATTTGATCCACATACGTTAAAAATTGCTCGCAACTACAAACCGGTTTCCAATTACTCTCCCTGTCAAGTTTCTTAAATATTAAATTATAGTTAAAAATCATTTGACCAATCGTTTTTGAAAATTTATATGTTAAAAATGGACTATCTTTATACACCAAATTACATGGAAGGGCATTCTTCACTCTCTGCTGGTTTAAGATTCCATGTAAATTAATATCTTCTATTTGTTTAGTACTAAAATTAACAGACAAATATAATCTATTGTCCTTATTAACAATCGTATCAGATTTATTATACTTTGAAATAAATTTTGATTTAGCTAAAATGCAAACTGTATCATAAATTAATTTAGTTTTTGAGTTACATGTTGTATTATTTTTTGCAATCCAGAATACTTTTATTAAATTATTCCTTGATAACTTATTTAAAGATTTTATTAAACTAACCATTCCATTAGTCTCAAATATCTGACATAAATCGGTTAAAAATGCATTTAAATCTAAATAATTCTTTCTATTATTTTTCCTATGTCCTCTTGATCCGAAAACTAGGGGGTCCAGAACCTTTAATGCAGGCACGACGGGGATCACTTGATCCCGTCTTGAACAATTTTCTTGGTACGCCTTCCCATTCCCGGCGAACGCCACCACTAAAATAGAAGGAGTAATAAAAAAAAAACATAATAAATTTAAACACTTCACATAACTTAACCGACACATTGCAACAGCGCACAAGAACAGATTCAAAACGATTAGTAAATTAAAGACGAGAACATAAAGTAATAGTAATTATATTGAAAAGAGGCTCAGTACCGTCTGTTACTTATAAATCGGGGCCATTACCCAGTGAGTTCATTATCCCGGGTTAAAGTACTAGACAAAATGCCGAATTAAAGCTCAATTGAAATCGATCACATAAAAAATTTTTCTGTGGTCAATAACTCCTTTCCAAACTTAAATATGTATTTGTGCAATGAGTGCTTCCCAAGTTATCTCAATTAAAAACCTTTTACTCCAATACATTTTTTCTTAAATTAATAATAAACTTGTTAATACTAAGTAAGCTAATGCCTACAAAGTCACTCAACCCTTGCAGAGCTCTGTTTGCTTTCTGGACCAATTCTTCAAGAGTCTTCGCTGCCACAACAAGTGCTGTATCGTCGGCGAAACATGTCATAGACGCACCAGGAATATAAAACCGCGTACTGTCAACATACACTAAATACAACAGGGGTCCTAAGACAGAACCTTGGGGAACTCCTCAAGAAACAGGGAAAAACTTAGAAAACTTCTCCCCTAGATTTACCCTAACTGACCTACCATTTAAATACGAACTAAACCAATCCAAACATCTCCCTTTTACACCCAAATCCCTTAATCTATCCAATAAAACACTAAAATCAACGGTATCAAACGCTTTTTTAACATTTATAAAAGTACTAATACAATATTCACCCTTTTCCAAAGCTAAATTAATATTTTCTAAAAGATGTTGTACAGCATGCGAAGTCGAATGGCCCTTCCGGAATCCAAACTGCCCATCATACAATGCATGCAGGCTCGTGAGGTGATCATAAAGTCTTCCATGGATAACTTTTTCATACACTTTCGAAAACACTGGCAAAATAGAAATAGGCCTCCAGTTTGATATATCCATTTGAGTGCCCCCTTTGTAGAGAGGGAGAATCTTTGCTGTTTTCAATAATTTTGGAAATACTCTCTTCTCCATTGATAAATTTATTAGGTGCACTAGCACAGGAAGAATGTACACCAGAATTGATCAAATATTCTTCAGGTTAACACCATCTAACCCAGCACTGTTGGATCCAATCGACCTGACGATCTTTGTTAATTCATATGAGTCACAGGGACGAAATTCCATTTCCGTTCCCTCGCCCCTCCCATCAGCACACGAGTTGCTACCAACAAGAGCTTGGGAATTTCTAGTTTCCGCTTGTATCTTCGTTCCAATGCTACTAAAATAATCACCAAACTTGTCACACAGCTCTTGTCTATCCTCTACAACCACTCCTTCGATTTCAATTCGAGGGTCTTGAGTTCTCCGACGCCCGCTAACCAGTTCATTAATAACTTTCCAAGTTCTTTTTAGATATGCTTTATTTTCCTCAAAAGTGCCGAGTAATATTGTTTTTTTTTCCTTTTCAGTGAGTTCGCCATATTCCGAAGCTGTTTAAAATAAGCATTATCTTCCTCCTTTGAAGATCTCAGATAATCCTGAAACGCACTGTCACGCTGTTCAAATAAGTTAACTAGCTCTTCATCGGCCCATGGTTTTCTCGGCATATTTGGTCTCTGTCTAAGTGTCTTCAGAGGACAAGTTTCGTCAAATACAGTAGTTATGATGCTACTAAATTGCTCAAAAGCATCACAGGGGTCATTCTGGTTCAATACAGATTCAAAACATGTTGCACTTATTTCTTCTTTAAACTTCCGAATATTTTCAGGCTCGAACAATTTTTTTTTTATTTTTTTGGCGTGACACTTGTAAATCTAAACTAAATACCACTGGAAAATGATCAGATGCCGAATTCACTACAATATTAGAAAACACCTTTCGGATATACTTTGAAAAGACAAACACATTGTCAATCAGGGTAGCAGAGTGGTCCTTGATCCTAGTAGGAATTGTTACAGTGGGAAAAAGATCATTAGAAACCATAAAATTTAAAAAATATAAATTAAAACTACCTGTAGATAAAAGATCAAAATTAAAATCACCTATACATATTAACTCTTGCTGTGACTTCTGAACTATCATTAGAAGACTTTGGAAACCTTCTGTGAATTCCTCATACGACGCACTTGGAGGTTTATAAACTACTGATAGGATAAATTTTCTCACACCAAGACTCATACCAATCTCAGTTTCAATAGAAAGTGTTTCTACCTTACCTTCTCTCCAGACATCAAGATCCTCCATGGGCTTCCATTTAAGTGAATCACTCACTATCAAACCAAGTCCGCCGCGGTTCATTGAAGCTCTACTCCTCGTGGTAAGCTGATAGCCCGGAAAATTAAAAGACGAGAGAGGACTATCCTTACTCAAAAATGTTTCACAAAGGGCCATAACATGGAGATTCCTACATTTCAAAAGAAAATCAAATATCTCATCATACGAAGAAGTAAGGTGGCAGTTCCACGAACGCGCATTAAAACCAGCATTTTGCATAATTCCAAGATAAGAAGAATCACAATATTTACTAAACTGCAAAGGTCTATAACTCACTGTAGACTTCATTCGCCAAATCCGAAAGTAAATAACTATCAATATCAAACGGGCAACTTTCCAACTGGCTCAGCCTCGATGTGGTACCGATTGGTACATCACACATATTTATACCTAATAAACACTTTCATAACTTTCATTGTGAGAAGAAAAAAAAAAATATAAAAAAAAATAAAAGACAAAAAAGGCGCAGCTGAGCTCTCGGAAGAGATAGATAATAATAGATGAAAAGAGAACAAAACATTGACAAACAATAAACCAAAACTACAAAAACACCACAAGCAACTAAAAGCAATCATCCAGTGACCGAATCCTGCGAGCAATGGTGTCTGTTGAGAGTTTTGCAAGAATTAGCCCACGATCAGACCAGACATTTCGCACTCCAAAACTATCCCTTGCCGCATTCAGAATGTCCCGACAGCGTTTCGTTAGGGCCTCAGAGACGAAAATGCCAGACTTAGCAAGTTTAGTTTTGCTCTTGAAAACTTTCTTTGCCATTTCGCTGCTTCTCAATTTCACAAACACCGGTGTAACATCTCTTTGGCCTTGTGCAGTAGAATTATTTAAACGGTAGCGGTAAATACTCAATGTCATTTTGCGAAAAACCGGTGACTCCCATTTTCTGTGTTATGATATTCATAGTTGTTGCTTTCAAATCTTCACCCGGTAACTGCTTCACACCGTTGAAAACTAAGCTATCTAGAAGCTTTTCTTGTTCAAAATTATCTATTCTACTTTCCATCTGTTCCACGCGATTTTCCAACCCTTGAACTTCTGCTTTCAAACTTTTGTATGACTGTAATATGCTCTGAAACTTTGGTGTAAACTCAAGGGACACTGAGGCATAGATTTCACTAATTATCACCTCGCACGATTGCTTTAGGGAATCCCCACTTTTCTGTTGTTTATTTCAGCACTTTTCTAAAACCTTCTCAGTAATTAATTCCATCATTGTTTTTTGCGTTCTTGCAATTTCATCCTCGCTAGCAACAATTTTCTTCAACAGCTCGCTTTCTTCAACAGCGATGACGAGCTCGCTGGCTCGTTGATTTCAAGCGCAGCGTATGATTTGCTTTGTTTGTAGATTTCGGGAGAATTTTTAGCTTCTTCAAACGCAAGCTTTGCTCCTTTTCCCGTTTTTTGGGACGCTTCCTTTATATTATCTTCATACGATACTAAGCTTTTTCCAGTGAGCCTAATTTCCTTTTGATCTCCGTAGCAGAAAACAATGAAGTTTTCTCGGCCTTTGCTATCTTTAACGATCCGCAGGACTCTGACTGGCCATACCGGGAATCCCTGGAAATGAGCTAGGGCTAAATCAAACTTTTTAAAGGGCATCTTGAAGACACAAACGAGAAAAAATACAAAATAACTTATCTTTTACTGAGCAGGCCCACGGATGGCATTGGCGATCACCTTTGTGGGTGGTGACCCGATGGACCGTGGAGACCTGCAAACGTTTATTCCATCGTACTCTGGCATCCACAGCAACAGTTATAATATTATCCAATGATCCAAAGCAAGTTGTTCACTGCTCTATACAGTATTGTACACAATTTCACTTGTTGCGCAATGAAATAACTATCCAAACAATAATCCTCTTTGAAAACCCCTTTCACATACGTAATAATTTCTGTTCGATTTGAGGTTTGATGTTGCTCCTAACTTTCAGATGAAACGCCCTTTTTTGTTTATTTAATTACTTACAGATAGTATGTGTTAGTGGGAAACATATGGAACAAGTTTCTTAAAGAAAAAACTTGTTTTTTTTTATTTAATTTCTGATTGTTTTTAAATAGTACCGGTAAATCCAGCTCTCTCTCCATGAAAAAATCCGGTACTTATGTATCATACACCACTCACTCAAGTTTACGATGTGCAAAACTCGCGAACAAACCACCGGTTTCTTCGTTAGTTTCTTCGTTAATTTAGAAAAAATTTGGGCTACATACGTATTTGCACATTAGAAAAGGGAGGGGGGTAAAGTATAGCGTGTCTGTGTGCAAAATGTGTTGGTACAATGATTCTGCATAATATGAAGTACGAATTGTTTTCTGACTTCAAACTGTCCAAATACTTTACCCCTCCCCCCTTATGTGCAAATATATAGCTTAAATTATATATTTCCCATCTATTCTGTTGCTTGTCCTTGTCTTGTCTCGCGCTAAGCTGAAAGAGACTAGCGAAGACACCGATTTGTTCTCGAGTTTTACACAGCGTAAACTGGAGTGAGTGGCGCATAATATATAAGTACAAAAATTCCTTCCCCCTACGGAAAAAAACATAACTCAAATAAAATTTTCAAATTCGGAAAGCCATATTCTCCACGGGGGGGGCGCCCCCCCCCCCCCCCCCCCCCCCCCCCCCCCCCCCCCCCCCCCCCCCCCCCCCGCGCGGGGGGTTATAAAAAAGGTGTAGGAGAAAAATCATCAAAATTAAGCTAAAAACATACAGCAACAAAAAGCCTAAGAAGGTTTAGCTTTCCTTTGAAAGAATAGTCGGCTTTGGGAACCAACAACCTAACCTTTTAGTTAAAGTTTTTAATGATGAAAGCGTTGCCAAATTCTACAAGTTAGTTTTTTATCTTCCAAGTGTAATACTACCATAAATCACCCTTAATAAATAAGTGAAACCCAAAACGAACAGAAATTACAATAGATAACCTAGTCTAACACAAAACGAGCACAAGTTATAAGGAGTAGGGCTGACTTACAAAAGAAAAAATCTTTACTATACAAAAAAAAAACTTGGGTTGTCAGTTTAATATACATGTTCTGATATTTATTCATTAAAGTTTTAATGCTTCTTTATTTATTAAAGTCAAAAATGTGAAAACTTTTAAAATATATTTTATTTTCAGTGAAGTGCAAATTATGTTCTACTCTTTAGAACGCGTGGGGGTCGTCGGCTCTATTCATGTAAATTTTTGGTAGTTTTGAGTTTGACTCGATTAACTATTGTAAATTCTGTTCGTTTTGGGCTTAATTTAGCTATTGATGGTGATTTGTAATAGTTTTACGCTTAAAAATTTTTTTGAGTTCATTTCTTCTCATTTTTGGTTTAACGGAGCTCTTTACTGTTTATTGACAAACTTGTGGTGTGGAAAAAGTTTTTTAAATTAATTTCTGTTTGTTTTTTTATTAAGTCTGTTATAGAAAAAATAATGTCTTTTTTTTATTATTAGACTCCATGGTTTTTGACTTTGAAGACTATTTGACTTTATTTCTGCTCATTTTTGGTTTCGTGAGGCTCTTTATATTTCTTTCCATATATGAAGGGCTTCCCCCTCTTAAACGCCTCTTTCTTTACAATAAATTTTGATTTTTTTCTCAATTCTTTAAGAAAGACTTTAAAAAATTAGGACCGCTTAATTAGAATAAAAGCTTTGTCAAAGGAATAGGGACTTCAGTTTAGAGAGCAAGAGATTTAGAAATGTTCAGCCCCACTCATATAAGGACTAATTTTTTGTCCTTTTCAATGTTTTTCAGTACTTTCAGTTGAAAAAACTCATTTTTTTAAAATTTTAATTTCTGATTGTTAATCAGGTCATGCCGGAAATTCTGGCTCCCTCAAGGTGGTTTCAGGTACCATCCGCTGTTCCAACTCTGCACCCACCGACACTCTTTCATAACTAATGATTGTAAATTAAAAAAAAAACTTATTATTCTTGTTAAACGGCCATTCTGTTTCAGCAGTCGCTCTAAAAGAATTGGGACAAAAAGTTAAAACTTACGATTTATTAAAAGTATTTCTTAAATAATACCGGGAAATCTGGCTCGTCTCGATGAAAAATTCCTTCCCCCACGGAAAAAATCCACTGTGGAAAGCTCTTTTCAAGTAAAAATACCCCCTCCCCCCTCCAGGGAAATTCCCCAAGACAATTCCATTCTAGCTGAAAATTCCGCTCAGAAACTTTCTTACGGACGATCTCAGGTGAAAAATGTTTTTTGCGCACTTTGATTTGAAAAAGGCTTCAATTTCTGATTGTTTTAAAAATCATGACGTTAATCCCCTCCGTGAAAAGTCTTCAACAAAATGCCAGCAAAAGGGTACTTTCCAGCAAAGTTTTTTTTTTGAGGGAGGGGTACAAAAGAAACTTTTAAAAACGCATCAAAAATGTGAAACTGATATCTACTCCCTTATGATTTCTGGGTATATTTCTGGTCTACGCTGTTATTATGAAAGTAAATAATAACATTAAATTCCAAAATTAGCAGAACTTATTCCGTACAGGAGGAGGATTGTCCCTTCCGTATCCACACCTCCACCTCAAGGTCGCAGAAACTTCACAGTGTGCTCATTAGATCAGAAATTGAGAGTTCTAGTCCTTTTGAATTCCAAAGGGATTGGAGACCAACCAGCTGCGTGGGGGTGATATTTTTCGGTGTGTGTGTGGGGGGGGGTATTTTCCGCGGGGTGCATTTTCTGGGGGGGAGGGAACCGGCCACCGAAAAAGGACAAGGAAAGATTAAAAAAAGACCGCTAATATCTTTAGATACGTCAAACGAGGCATGCTCAATGCCGATAAAAAAAAAAAAAAAAAAAAAAAAAAAAAAAAAAAAAAAAAAAAAAAAGAACAGAAGCGTCTCACATTAAGAAAAAAGGAATTGCAACTAATTAAGTGAAGAAGAGCATGGGTGAATCAGAATCGCTCGGCAATAGAACTAAAAGTAATTAAAATCCAAGCTGCATTAAGCTGGACTCTTATTACCTGGAATGGCTTGCAGTAGCTTAAATAAATTTGGTTTGCTTTTTTGTGCGGAAGGGGAAGGGAGGGTAAATTTTTTTTGGTTTTCTTTTCAAAAAATATTGTTTTTAGTTTTCTTATATCTTCTTGCACTGTTCTTGTTGTTCCACTGTTGCTTGCATGCTCTAAAGAGTGATCTGGACTACACGTACGTTCACAACTCTGGCTCTGTCTCATGTCTGGAATTTATATCATGTTCTACTGGTGTGACCGCAAGAAATCCTTGTCATGTCATTACCTGTATCAATGTTTCTGACCATCTTCCAATTTCGAACACCCTAGATATCACCAAACTTCCCAAACCTGCTCCTGAGCCAGCCAAACAATGGAAGGTGAAAACCGATTGAGGCAAAGTTGATGTGCACCTTTATCAGTCGGTCTGTGATAGTGTCTTAAACAAAATCAAATTCCCTTTCCTTCTAATACAGCAGCAATCCACCACCCATGAGAGTGAAAACAAATTCTACCTAATATCTACTGTGCAGAAGTAAATCACGCCCTGCGATGCACTGAAAATGCTGCTATCCCCTCCCTTCGAGTGCGAGTTGGTAGTGAGGCTCCAAACTGGTCACAGAATCTAGACCTTGTCGCGGCATGCGATCGTGCAAAGCTCTGGTGCCGGATTTGGAACGAGTGTAGACGTCCCCGTGTTGGTATTGTTAATGCCATCAGACTAGAAACTAAGCGCAAATTTGTAAAGTGCTTATCAAAACATCGAGCTGATCTTATAGATAAGCATTCTGAATCACTTAGAGACAACCCACAGAGGGTGTGGGATTTTATAAAAAAGAATAAAAGTGAGAAATGCAACCACGAAAAGACCCAACCCTCGGAAACTGACTGGAACTCTTACTTTAGCTCTGAATTTTCTCTGCCCGACACTGAGCTAGAAATTAAATTTGAACAAGAACTAGATTCTCACTTGCAGTGCACTTTGAATATATAGTCTTTGTTGTGTCGGTTTCACAGATTCGGTATTTGGTGCGAAAGTTAAAAAAGAAGCACTCAACCAGGCGCTGATCACATTTGCGGCATGAACCTAGTTTTCGGTAGTGAGTTATTATTTCACCATCTAGCTCTTTCGTACAAGATAATATTTAACTGTAGTTTAGTGCCTGATATCTTCTGCGTTGACCTAATAACGCCCGTAATTAAAAAGGGAAACGATCCAAGAACTTGCTCTTCATTTCGGTCAATAGCTGTCGCGCCGGTTCTTTGCAAATTACTTGAGCTCCTCGTCATTGACCAGGTTAATGAAATATGTAGTTCCCCAGATTCCCAGTTTGGATTTAAAAAGAGTGTTGGTCGTGAACATGTACATTGTCTAATTGCAAACCTTCTGCTTGATTCCCATGAGTCTGATGAAACACTATATTTTGCCGGACATGATGTCCGACAAGCTTTCGACTCGGGTATTCACGCACAAATTTTGCTTTCTGCTTCTAAGCGTGGTGTTAATCGCACTATTATTGCTGTTTTTAGGAAATTGTATAGTAATCTGAAAGTGAAAATTAAGGTGCCACAGGGCTATCATTGCCCAAGAGTTTCCAATTAAGGGATTCCTGTATGGAAAGGTATTCGGCAGGGAGCAATCACATCGCCCCCACTGTATAGTAACAGCATTATGAACCTCAGCAGTCATCTTTGATATGTTGCATTTATGATGGTATTGACATTTCACTTGTCAACTATGGTGATTACATTTTTAATATTAGCAGGTCCGTGTCACAGATTGAAGATAACTATCGTATTCTGAGCATACAATATGAGCAGATAGGTTTATCCTTCAACCCATCGAAAAGCGATATTATAGTATTTAGCCGTAAAGTTATAGAGCCTGGTTCGGTTGCGGCTCGTTTGGGTGATACAGAGGTGGCTTCTGCTGAACAGCTGACATATCTTGGCTTACCGATTGCATCAGATATATCGACTGAATCTTCTCCCGTGGATAAAAAACTCGCAAGTTTCAGAAAAGTATAAAATAGCAGACCCCTTCGAAGGGGTTAAAGACCGAATTAGCCGGTTCAAGCACACATTAGATCCGTACCACACTATGTACCGCGCCATAGTACCTCACTAGTGGCGCTCTAAGTTTATTGTACAGTGTTGTTAGAAGTCTTACTTTTGTTTTGTTTATGTGTGTCTTTTTTTTTTGTTTTTTTTCCTTATCTATTTCTTTCTACTCTATCTTTGTAATTGTTTACTTGATGATGGGCAATAAAAACTATTTATTTATTTATTCTTCGGGTTTCGCACTGCTTTCGTTTTTATTCTTTTGTTGTACTAATATAAAGGAATAAATAAATTTTAAAACGAGTTCATCTAAAATTGAATATGCAAATCAAGCTTTAAACGAACAAAAATATTTTACTATTGTAGCATAAATGAAACCCAAAGCGAACAGAAATTAAATAAACAATCAAAGCAAACAAACATACAACATGTACTAATATAAATAAAATAAATAAATAAATCTTAAAACGAATAAAGCTTTAATTAAATGTGTGAATCAAGATTGAAACGAACAAAAATCACTACAAACAAGAGTATGGGTACTACCTCCTTCCCTAACTGCAAAAGTCTAAAACCTACTGCGTCAGTGGCGCTTTACTGAAAACGAATTATATTACAAATATTTTCGTACATACTTCTCACAAGATTGAAAATAAAAATGAAATTACAGTGAAATTAAATCTTGAAATGATAGGCTTTTCAGCAGCTGATATCATTATGTATTAAATACTTATTTTATTATTATTCCCTCTTAAAACTGTTCACGATAAATTTAGTTTCCCTGCAAACAAGAATTTAGCTAATTCCTCCTTCCCTAACTGCATAAACTTAAAGCCTATTGCATCATTGGTACTCCATTGAAAGCGAATTATATTACAAATATTCTCTTTTCCAGTTATTACAGCATTGAAATTAAAATAAAATATTACCCTATTCAAATTTTACTTATCCAATTTTATTTATTTTAAAAAGAATTTTACTTTTTCAGTTTTATTTATTTAAATAGAATTAAACCTTTAGCCTCCTTATAGTATACAAAACGCTAAATACATATTAAATGCGTTCAATATCTTGTGGCAATTAAATGTTTCTCCTTGTACTATAAAATATTACGTTTAGGTGCCTATTGGTACATAAATTTTAGCCCACTAAGCCACTGCAGGGTTGGGCGGTTCTGACAGATAACAAGCTGAACATGTTCGACGAAATCAGATTTCAACCCGGGTTTTTAGCCTGTTGGTAAAATGGGTTGACTATGTTTTCCATAGAAATTGCCCACGGATTGTTTTGGGTACCCGACTGACTGACCGTATTTCAAACAGTAGGATGTACGAAAAGTGTGGTTCAATCCTGTTTTCTAGGGCTGTAATGAGAGAAAGGTTTAGATAGCTAAGAAACGTTCTTCGAATGAAGGATGACAGACTGCCAAAGATCCTCCTTTTTGGCCAACCGTCAAGGGCTAAACGGAAACAGCTTTCAGTTCTCAACAATCATAAGGAAGGTGAAATACATCACCGGCATTAAACCCTAACTCCAAACTAATCAGAGACCACAATATTAACTGTTAGTCATACAAGCATGACATTAATTATGAGGCCATACAGGCGTTTAAAAGATTGCTTATTATTAGTTTTTTCTTCCATAAAGACTAATAGCACAGATTCATTTAAACTTGTCGTTTAGGGTTACCAATCTAGAATTCTCGCGAGGATACTCGGTATATAAGTAAATTCAGTAGTCAGTTGAGCATTATTTATTGATCAGGGGCATTTGATGGGGTGGAGTATGATGCGAGTGCATATTAGGACGATCAGCACAAATATTATACCAGTTCCTAACAACTTAAGCCCAAGCTTTATTATATTATAGGGCTGCTCGTGCTCAATGTATTTAGGATATATATGAGGAAGCAAAAAGCTCGTGTTTTTATGAACGGTTATCGTTCTTTCACAAATAAAAGGATGCACTATTGTATCATCTTTTTTATCCACATCACATTCCAAATTCTTAGATAAGCAAACATCTTCTAACGCATCGTCATACACAGCAGCACCGCAATGATCAGATATGCTGTGCAAGATTGGATATCCACAACGGATAGTTTCGTCTGCATCAATGTGCCCATCTTCCCATCCCCAGACGTTTTGTCCCTTGGGCTTGGAGTATCCAATCCAAAATTCGGAATTGGGATTCTTTGTTTAAGCCATGATTTTAATCTTTGACAACGACCGGAATGAAAAACAGCCAATTCGGAGTTACTGTAGCTGCAAAATAGTCTTGCTGCCATAAAAGACAAAGGTTTTGTCAAAATACTCAAGACAATGACAACTTTTCGTTGATAGTTTCATTTACAGTTTCGTTGTAACAGTCATATGTTTTTGTTGGACCTACGCATACAGGGTCCGTGCTAGGATAGCACGTTATACTAACGTAAAGAGGGTGAACTAGCATTAGACTTGTAATCAATAATATTTTCTGTAATTCCATTTTCATGCTTATTATCACAGTCGACTGAAAAGTCTTCAGACTCTATTTTAATAAGGGTGTTTCCAAACCTCAAAACTGAAATAACAAAAACAACACTAAAACTTGTTCTTGTATATAGTTCAAATAAATTTGAAATAGTTGACATCTTTCTGTGCGCCAAAGTAATAAATTCCCACAATTCCCAAATGCAATACTGAACTTGGGTATTAGTTTGCAACTTATAATAGATACTTCACCTTCGAGAACCATTTGAAAAAAAAATGATAAAACCCTGTAGAAATCCAGCAAGCTTTTAAGCCCCAAAAAACCCTAAGCAAAGATACATAAATATTGTTCAACAGATTGAGAGTGAACGCGTAATTACAATTACGGAAAGAAATTTCTAAAGCTTTTGAAAAAGAACCTGAAGCCCCCCAAAAAACTGCGTAATTGAAGTAAATTTGTAAAAGGGGAACACCTATATATCAATTGTCCTACACCAGATCAACCATAGACACTGCTATCAAGACAGGTTAGAGTAAACTATCGTACCCTCCCTAACGGAGGTTCTTCGAACCTAGTAAATAAAAGTAAAACATTAAGAAAATACCATATACAATGAGTTAAAGCAGAAAAAAAGTTTTAAAATATTTATGATACAATGGTCAGACACCACTACATTTATGCTGGTCGGTGAAATCAATATTACGAACTACTCAAGGTTCAATTATATATTGACTACACATCGTCGCCTGAAAGCGGTTTTGCCGAAAATAACAATTTTTGGCGAAACTGAGTTACAAACGCCATTTTGTGTAAAAAAAATCTCCTTTCGAATGGTCTAATTGACATTTCTGGAAGACGTCTCTAACTGCCTGTATTTTGCAGTTCTCCTTTGCCGAATCGCATATTTTTTGATTTCTTTAAAGCAGTTTTGCCGAATCGTATACGGGATTATAGCATGGTCCGTTTTGCCGAAAGTTGCTGATTTGCTGAACGCGACCTTGGAGAAGAAGAAGACGATCTTTCTTATCTTGATGAACAAGATATGCCGTCAGAATAGGAACGGCATAGGAATGCCATCAGATCCTTCAAGAGAAATCCATCTACCGGAAAATATATAGCAAAGCTACAAGCAGAGGCAAAACTTAAGAGAACAATCAAACTTGCAAAAGAAGAGGCATGCAAAAACTTTCTCTTATCAGTGTCCCACAAAACGCAAGAGTCAAAGATTCATAAATTCCTAGACAAGATGTGTGGCAAATTCTCCACACAGAACCCCTTCCATTACCAGCTAACTCTAAATGGTCAGCAGCTGGAAACCAACAAAGAAAAAGCTAAATTTTTAGCAGATTTTTTTGAGAAGAAATTCAAAAACACCCCTCATAATCCTCCTCAGATCAGCCTAACACCCCATTTTGACTTGCCTGGGTCCCAGTATCTACTCCAAGATTTTACAATGATTGAGCTGAATAAAGCAATAAATTCAATCAAACCCAAAACATCTTGCAGCCACGACCAAATCCATCCATCTTTGCTCCGACACCTTCCAATAGAGGTTAAAAAAGTACTCTTATCTCTCTTCAACAATGCCTGGAGCAATTCCTTCTTCCCATCTGCTTGGAAAACATCACTCATCATCCCTATATTAAAACAAAATAAACCCAAAGAGGACCCCAACTCCTTCAGACCCATTATGATTACCCCAGTTCTGGGAAAATTATATGAGAAGATAATTCACTCCCGATTGTATTGGTTTGCTGAGTCTAATCACCTCATCCCACATACCCAAACAGCATTTAGGAAATATCATTCTTCCATTGATGCATTTGTTCGCCTAACCAACGCCATATCTGAGTGTCTGAAATACAACCAAATCCTAGTTGCAGCCTTCTTGGACTTCCAAAATGCATATGATAATATCCAACATCCACTCCTACTACAAAAATTATCAAAAATGGGTTTTCCAATACCTGTAGTGAATTTCTTAAAAAGTTACCTATCCGAACGCTCTTTTGTTCTCCAAGTAAATTCCTACATCACTTCTAAAAAGTCTGTCTCCAAAGGCCTTCCCCAAGGTGCTGTCCTCAGCTGTCTCCTGTTTTCACTATATTCATGGGATCTGAACCTACCCCAAACAAATATTCAGTTTGCAGATGATATAGTCTTATGGTCTATCTCAAATGATTTTGAACTAGCCCAATCCAAGTTACAAAAGTTGCTTTATGCCTTTGAATGTTTCTCCAACAATTCATGCCTACCCACCGCCCCATCAAAATCAGCTATAGTACAGTTTCATAATAAGAGAAATCCCCAATCTGCCCTACTAACCCTAAATGGTGTTGTCATCCAAGAGCAACAACACATCAAATATCTTGGCCTCACTCTAGACCAAAAACTAACTTTCAGGCTCCACATTGAAAATGTGAGAATAAAATGCCTCAGGAAAATGCGTATCTTACAAAGGCTACTCAATACGCCTTGGGGTTGCCATGAAAAAACTCTAATAAATTTCTATAAGACTTATATTAGATCTCAGATTGATTATGGACTAATTGTATATGGCTCATGCTCAAATACCCTACTACGCAGTCTGGAGACTGTCCAGAATACTATGATTCGTGCTATACTTGGCTCAGGAATCACACCAAAACCAACTTCCTCCTCAGTGAAAGTGGTCTCACCTCTATTGCCATGCGTAGAGACATCCTACTTGCCCGCTACTTTACAAAAATTGAAGGTAACAGTTCCCATAGATTACATGACTGGCTAAGAAACCCTGGAGCTTTTAGGGGCCCTGCACGGGAATTTGCAACCACCCAAATGACCTACCCCATACCTTCATCTTATTTATTTCAAATATACCCCCGGATACCTTCCTGGGCTAACCACTACCCAGAAGTGAACCTTTTGTTTGCACCAGCTATTAAAACAGACCTTTCCCTTGCCTATGTAAAATCATTATTCCATGAGTTTGAGTCTCAGAGATATATCAACCACCTCCCAATTTTTGTGGATGGCTCAAAAACAGATTCCAGGACTGTTTGTGGAGTCCACTTCCCATCTTTAGGTATAGCAGCTGCAGAAAGGCTCCAAAATGATGTGAGTATCATGACAGCTGAGATAGCTGCCATCAACATTGCATTGGAAACCATTATAAAGATGCCAAACCCCACAAGAAACACCCCTCTTATAATTTATTCAGACTCAAAATCAGCCCTTGCCTCAATATCACCAGAACATTCAGACTACCCAGACAATGATACCTCCACCACTCTTGTACTGTTGAACCAACTACTTAAACAAGGTATATCCACAAAATTCCAGTACATCCCAAGTCACATGGGTATAAAAGGGAACCACAAGGCAGATGAAATAGCTAAATCTGCCCTTCAGCATGAAATAATTTCTGGAAGACCTATCCCAGTAAGAGATGTAAACCATTGGCGCCTAAAAATCTATTTAGCAAACCAATGTCCACCAAACCTTTCTCCATTTACATCCCGGAAAGACTCAAAGATGTACCACAGAATACGATCAAATGCTACTGGCCTTAACAGCCAAACTTATCACTATCAAAACACAACCATTCCAACAGTAATGAGCCCTTTTTGCCGCCTATGTCAAACCTATGATGAGACCATCAACCATGTTCTTTTTGGTTGCCCTGTGGCAACTCTCAACCATAAAAAAGAATGGCTAACTTTATCTGCTATATTCAAGCGCCTCAAGCTAACCCCTAATATTGACCAACTAACACAAAGGAGACACTCTTCAACTGATGATGCTGAATTGTTCAAAGCTGTCTTTAACTGCCTAAATATAGGTGGTTTCATCAATGATGTATAAATGCTATTATTGAATAATAATAGTCCAATTTCTATATTTGATTTCCCAGGACACCCCTGACATAATCAGACAATACGAAAAAGGTTAAATGGATTCATCCGAAGCCTATAATTGAAGAAGAAGAAGAAGAAGAAGAAGATATAATTATGAGGCCCAAGAGATTTAAAATGTCGATTTCCCCAGATATTCTTGAAACAGACAGGTAAGAATTAGATATTTTGAGACAGAATTATGTATAGCAACATTAATTGGAGTTTGCTTCTACAGTTCTAAAGGAGGTGCTAATGAAGGTTCATGGGCAGAAAACAGTCTAGAACACTAATCTGTTTCCTACTTGGGGAGCTAGTCCTGATTCAGCTGGCAAACATCTTCCTGAATGGGATATTCATGTCAATATTGCATTCATGTGTCTTCCTAACTCTGATGAACACCCCAGATAGGCACTGTGATCCTAAATGTATTAAACCTTGGCAGGAGTTAATGACTTCTTTTTTATACTGGTTTACCACAGGAAACTGTTATTGCAAGTGGCTCCCTAAAAATAAGATTGAATAGAAAATAGAACTTATTGTTTTTTCATGCTTTCAGTTAAAGAAAACTTTGGGGAGCCACTTGCAATAACAATTTCCTGTGGTAAACCAGTATAAAAAAGAAGTCACAAACCCCTATCATGGTTTAATGCATTTTGGATCACAGTGCCTATCTGGGGTGTTCATCAGAGTTAGGAAGACACATGAATGCAATATTGACATGAACATCCCATTTAGGAAGATGTTTGCCAGCTGAATCAGGACTAGCTCCCCAAGTAGGAAACACATTAGTGTTCTAGACTGGCTGAAAAAGCTGGGTCAAAGATTTCAGTCAAGGAAACAGATGAGGTGGTTGCTCTTTGACCTGTCTGTGTTTAGGCTAATGAAAGGGTGCGGAACTAGTTTGTGTCACTAAAATCATTCTTAGAAAATGTTCCAGTAACATGGGTGAACATAAAGCTTTCTTTTTTAGCCCCGAAGATTTGTCTTCAGATGAAGATTCTGACCCGACGTATTTCCCGCAAGTGGAAAGTGATCCAGAATCTCCACCCAGTAAGGGATCTTCATCAGAAGTCGAAAGTACTGCACTCTGCGAAGATGCTGGCCAGTCCAGCTCTCCTACTACTCGGGCAAGTAATAGAACAGAAAGTAAACCAGAGGCTACCAGAGAAATCAGTGAAACAGCTTCTGCTAGCATGTCTCCAACCACAGAAGGAAATGATGGTACAGAAACGAGAAATAATGCATCCAAAAAAGTCAGAAAGAGGTTAAATAACAAGGAAAAGTGGGTGAAAAATCAGATAAAGAATGCAGTAAACTCTGGAAATGTTTATCTGAACCCTGTTACCAAAAAAGTACATGGAAAGGAGAAGGAAGTGAAACCCTTTAATTGCCCTCATTCATGTCCTTTCAGATGTTTTGAACATTTCTCGGAGACTGATCGTCAAATTGTGCTTAAAAACTTTTGGGCATTGTCAAAAGATTCCAAAAGGATGTACTATTTGAAAACAACCAAACCTTTACCTAAAAAAAGGAACAAAAAAAGAGAGACTCGGCGGAAGCATACATTCCACTATTACCTGTCAGTTCATAAGAAAACTGTGAAGGTCTGCAAGGGATTTTATTTTGCTACCCTAGACATCGATGATAAGGGGATACATTACGCCCATAAGTTATCAAGTGGTGGAGTACCTCCTGTTAGTGTACCACAGAATCCTGTGAATAAAAGTAAAGAAGAGGATCTCGCATACATAAGAAAGCACATTGAAAGCTTCCCAACCATTGAATCTCATTACATTCGTGCCAAAACCAACAGAAAGTTCCTCGACCCTTCACTCAATATAAGCAAAATGCATTCATTGTATGAAAGTAAGTGTGCGGAAGATGGTAAGTTGCCTCTCAAGGAACACATGTACAGAAAAATTTTCAATTGTGAATTTAATCTTGCATTTCATGTTCCTAAAACTGACAGATGCGATGTTTGTGAAGAAGAAAAGGTGGCTGAACAAAATGGTACTGAATTATCTGAGGAGGTCAAAACCTCTCAAGCAAAACATGTGAAAGGAAAACTAAAAAGCAAAGAAGAAAGAGATAAGGACAGGGCTTCGGATGACCCCGTATTGTGTTTTGATATGGAAAACGTTTTTTCTTTGCCAAAGGGGGATGTTTCATCCTTTTTTTTACAAAAGGAAGATCACTTGCTTTAACTTAACTGCTATTCTTACCTTTCGTAGACAGACAGGAGAGCTAATCAAGAAAGTTTATTGTTGCTTGTGGTCAGAATGTCTTGCTGGTAGAAGTGGAAATGATATTGCCAGTGGTCTTCGTGCTATCCTTGATAAGGTTTTTACTACCTATCCTGACATCAGAAAGTTGGTTACATGGTCAGATTCATGTGTGCCTCAAAATCGTAATCAAATAATGAGCTACATGACGCAAGACATCCTGAAGAAGCATTCACACGTCCAGAGTATAACGATGAAGTATTCTGAGCCTGGCCACTCCACGATTCAGGAGGTCGATGCTGTTCAGAGCGTCATTGAGAGGTCTTTGAAGCACAAGGAAGTCTTTTCGCTACTAGACTTGACAAAAAAGCTTTTGATTGTTCGGCCCCGTGACCCGTTTGTCATTATTCAAATGACCAAACAGAAGTTTTTTTATTACGCCAAAACGTCCAAATGCTATAAGTATAGCTTAGTGCCATTTTCAAAGGTGAAGTTACTACAGTTTAAGCAAGGACTATGCAAAAGGGTGTTCTACAAAACTTCGTCTGCGGATACTACTCCTTCTGTAGCGCTGATTGTACCAGAGGCTAGCCCAAGGAGGCCATTGCCCAATGTGTCAGCAGTGAATGTTGTGGAAAGGTTGCTGCCTCCTGTACCTTCTAGTACAGTAGTTGAGTTGCCAACAGCAAAAATAAAAGACGTAGAATCGCTTTACCGTTTCATGCAAGCAGTAGATGCGGCATATGTGAAAAGTCTTATTAGAAGTTGTAACAGAGCTGAGGTACCTAGTACTTCAGCTGAAATCACAGCGTGTCCCGAAGCAGCATCTGCCGTTAATGCTCCGAAGGTTAAAACCAGAAATTCCAAGAAGCTTGTTGCTAAGTGAGACCTCCCACTGATCTTTTGTTACATTTTATTGTAAAACTCCCAGTTAATTGTCTAAATTAAAATTTGTCTATCAGATGAAATATGTTTTGCCGAAAGTCGCATTTCTAATTCATGCTGAGCCGATTCCGTTTTGCCATATCTTACCTATGTTCCGAAATTTTCAGGCGGTTTTGCCGAAATTGATATTGATTCCGTTTTATCTCAGGAAAGGCTCACCTTAGGCCAATAAAAATAAGCACAACGATATAAGCGATTTTTCTTCTTAATTTTGAAACAAAAATCAATGCTCTAGCTATTGCCGATTCTGAGATACAAACGTCAAAATTTTCAAACTCGTTTTTCTCCCGTTTTTGGAAAAACAGATTCGGCAAAACCGCTTTCAGGCGACGACATGACTACACTGCTAATCTCCGGCAGAACATTGTTCAACTTACAAATGTAAAATTTACTTTTGACCAATCAGAATAAAGATTTGTAAGAGACTTATAAAGGCAATTATCTGAAATTAGAAAATAAAGATCGTTTTTCTATCTGGAAGATGATTGCAAAAAATACAGAAATATTATTGGTAGGCGTGAGATGTTGATGAAAGCTTATGAAACATTTAAATTTTTTGCTTCTGTTTTACAGGTGTGAGATTAATATGAAAGCAATGTGCTTGCAGCAATAGCTGCAACCAAGTAAAGGATGAACCGTGGCCTATAATAACCAAATTATCATTGACAGGGTCGACTGCAGAGCATTCAGACATAGAGCAAATTAAAGTTTGCTTTGTCTAAATTTTTATCTGTACAAATCAAGCGTTCGCCTCTTTGTGTCGTTTTTGGTTAAAAGACATTGAACCATGGGAGTCGTGGTAACCAAAATTAAACAAAGCGTTGAAAAAAAAAATGGCAAGTGAGAAAAAAGCTACCATTTCCTTCTGATCCAGAAATTATATTAATTAGTCTTAGTAGTAAAATGTTATTTTGAAAACAACTTCAAGGGAACTTTCAAAAATAGCCTGAAAAATAAATTTAGATTCGACATTAAAAATAAATGAAATTAGCTAATGCAATGATCAAAATGACCGAACATAATTTATGCTTTACTCAAAACGATTTGTGTTTCGAGCAGTTTGCTTCTATTCGTCATAGCATCAACTGAAATGAAATAATCTCACAAGGCTAAATAAGGTTTAAAGTGGGAGATACCGCGAACAAGAGTGGGCTACTAATTCCCCCTCTCAAACACTCTAAAGGCTTCAGTGTCATTTATGCTTTACTAAAAATGACGTGTATTTCGAATAACGTTTACATTTGTGATTTTCAATTCAATTTTAATGTTTTAAACTGACACTTATTTCGTTAAAACTTCTTCTTTACATTCTGTTTTACCCGTGAAAATTTCAAATCGATGGTCATACTGAACTTTTAAAAAGAAATGGCCCGTGGTGGTGCAGTGCGATTGATAGAGTTCGAACCAGGCTGTAGCACCACACTTCAGGGCCGACGTAAAGAACTTGGAAGTCAAGAAACGTTGTGAATCCAGTACGATAAACTTTTAAAATGAATATTGACAATATTTGAAGCAATCAGTTTTGCTTGTTGTATTTTAAACTGACAAATTTTTTAGCATTAAGAATGGACATCCTGGCCTATGGACGATTTTGGAAGCGGCAGCCTTTTTCCTAATAGTGGTAAATTACGCTCATTTCTAAGCTCTGTTAGCTTAAAAATTCATCTGGTTATCCATAATTTCCATTATCTTTATGTTTGGTATGACCATTCATAGTAACTTATTTTTCCTTTGGGTTTTTATTTTATTCAGTCAGACGAATTTTTTCTCATTTCGAATGCTCGCTTTAGGCTTTAATATTTCTTTTTACTTTCCTTTGAAAATCCCCTTTTTAGAAAACCTTTATAAATCAATGTATGCTGGTTACTTCTGTTTATTTCTATTAAATTCTATTCCGTGGTTCTACTTGAGAACTAAAATGTTGTAATATAATTTCAACATTGAGGAAAATTTTAACATTCAGTGCACTGTGCTATAAAAACTATAGTTGATAGTTTGGTTACGCTGCTTATTTCTATGATGAAAAGAATGTGAAGCATCATACCTTAATCAAGTTCGGTCACCTTTATCAAGTCATAATAATACTTTATAGATACCAAAACATAATTTTTTGTGAAAAAATTTATCGTAATTCAATCGAATTAAAATAAAGTCTTAAAAGGACTACTAGAACTTTGAATTTCCAATTGAATGATCACCTTCCTAAGCAGTCGCGTAATTTGAGGGAGTCAGTTGCCCCTCCCCCAAGAATAATTTGGAGAAAAAAAAATATTAGATAGCCTGTGCCCCATAACTCTCCATATGTAGACCCCTCTTGCTCCCCCCTCATACAAATGCTGGAGCTGCGCCCCAGCTCCTAAGTCTCTACTGCCATCACTTTTATACAAAGTGATCATAAGAGGCAAAGGAAATTCATAGAGGCCTTAGAAAATTTCACTTAGTGGATAACGATGAAGCAACCCAAATCTACATTGTTGTTAAATAAAAACAAAATTCCACAAAAGAATTTTTTTAGGAAAAATTAAAAAGCTACATTAAACCTAAGATGAGCCGAAAAAAAAGCCAAACTGTAGATCAAGCGTAAAAGAAATATAAATTACTATCAATAAGAAAATGAATCCCCTCACCCCCTAAAAAATGGAAACTACAACAAATAATCAACTCAAAGTCAAAACGAACAGAAACTACCACAAACAGGAGTAGGACTATCGCCATGTATGCCTTCGAAAGACCAGATCATTATTTCAGCTTCACTGAAAACAATTTTTATATTGAGCTTTGCCCCTAATTGTCATAAATTAAAAACCATAATTACACAGACTACTGAAAAAATATTATTGAAATGTAGATTGACAATTTAAACATATATTGAAATTCATTCCTGAAAATTTCCAAACTTTTGGATTTATTAATGTTATGAATGAAAAAAACGCTAAAAAAAAGTTGCTATGCATATTGTAATTATTTTGTTTAATAAATAAAAATAAAGTGTATTTTGTTTTCAGCTAAGTGAAAATTAGGTCTAGTCTTTAGGAGACCCATCCCTGTTTGTGGTAGGTTCGGTTCATTTTAAGTTTGACTTGACTGTTGATTGTCATTTCTGTTTCTTAAGGGTTTCATTTATTTATTATGATTTATGCTCGTTTTAGCGTTGAATTGTAATTTTACTTCATTTCTGCTGGTCTTATGTATAGTGCTCTTTACTTTTCTTTAAAAATCTCTTTTCGTAGGAAAACTTTTTAGAAATAATGTCCTTTCTAATTCGCATAGCTTTTTTTTATTGGTTGAGGAAATTAGTATTTGTAAAACTTTTGTAGGCTTTTCTCTATAAGGATCAAAATTTGACTTGGCATTCATATTTTGAGCTAAATTTAATAATAGTTTCAATATACAGTTTTGGATGGACGGTTACACATAATATTTTTTTAAAAATAGGTTGAAAAACTCCATAATCTTAGGGCTTCTAAAGGGTTTAAGGCATTCTAACCACCATCATGTTACGACTTCGAGTATAGACAAATATGAATCAACTATTCCCCTAATTGTGCCCTGAATATTACAACCTAATTCCTTTAGCTGTTCCTGAAACATTACAGATGCACCCTTGACAACCTTGGATGCACATTATCTTTTGATTTAGTTCAACATCCCCCTCAACACCAGTGGTGGATCCAGGGGGTGAGGGAGGCACGCGTCCCCCCTCCCCCTAGCATAGTCTAAAGTATTGTAATTTACTTAAATAACACAAGTTTGCGTTAATTAAATTTGCTCTTAACGTAAGTTTATCGGATCAACCTATTTTGCCCCCCCCTAAAACTTCCTGGATCTGCCACTGCTCAACACATCCAGGAAGTTGTGACTTGACATACTTAGCTTTTCCCGCGACATTGCTTATACGTCCTTTTGGTCATTTGGTTGCACATTATGTCTTTTGATATAGTTCAACATCCTATCAGCATGCAGTGAAAAATTCAACTTAATACCCTTAGTCATTTTTGAGATATTGCAGATACAATCTTTTGACAACATGGATGTACATAGTTTATTTTTATTTAGTTTGACATCCCCAAAAACATATTTTAAAAGTTTCAACTTAATAAGCTTAGCAGGTCCTTAGATGTCTAAGATACACCCTTTTAACAATTTTGGATGCGCATAGTATCTTTTGATATAGTTCAACACCTCAAATACATTCCTTAGAATTCCAACATAATAACCTCAGCTATCCCTGCATTGTTGCACAGAAGCCCTTTTGAAAGTCTGGATACACATAGTGTATTGATTTAGTTTAACAGCTCCATCAACTTTCAAGGATGTTTCAACCTAATACCCTATTCTGTTCCTGACATATTGTATCTAAGTAATGTTTAGAACCTGTATGTACCTAAACTCTTTTTTTAGTACTATAGTTGTAGCAGTAACTGTGGAACTAGCAGCAGCAATTACAATTACAGCAGCAGTAGTCTCAGTCGCACTCGCAGCAGCAAGTTATCACAGTTGCAGTCATAGTCGCAAGTACTTACAGTTGCCGCCACAAGTAGTTGCAAACGTAAATGGTTGCATTCAAAGTCAAAATTATTTGCAGTCGCAAGTATTCGCAGTTACAAATAGTCACAGTCCCAGGCAGCACTGTCGCGCTGCCTTGAAAGCTGTAGAAGTCAGAACTGCCGAGATTTTCAGGAGTCAATATCTTTATATAGTAAAAAATCAGTCTACTCTCAAAGCTCTTTCCAGTCATCTTGATTACTTGGCTGATTTAGCTTTACTTAATTTTTTTAATGGACATTTTGAAAAAAACTTCATTGTTTAAAAAAAACATTGTTTTCAGTAAAACACAAGTGACACTAGCTGTTTAAAGGGTTTGGGGGGGGGTGGAGGGCGAGCAGTATCTCCCTTATTCGTAAACAATTCTTACTCTTTCAGACTTAGGGCATTGTTTTTTTGGTATGTTGATCTATGACAATTAAAAAACGCACTGATCTAAATACAGATCGTTTTCAGTAATGCTTAAATGACACTGTCGCCTAAAGAGGCTTTAGGGGCAGCATAGCCCCTTAGATACCGTTATGCCTGGTCTTTCCACAAATTCTTGATTTGGCCGGCTTTCCAAAAGAAATCCTAATTCGCAGTGACATTTATCTAGAGATACTTGAAAATTCCGATCGATATTGGATTTCAATAAATTGAATTTTATTGAGAGAAATTTATTTATTTTTGTAATAATGAACAGTCATATTGTGGAATTACAGTCAACCTAACATTATTTCCAAATTTTTGAATTATCAAAATTCTAAAGAATCATCGCAATTTCAAAGCCACTCGAGACGGACAAACTAAAATCGGTACTTCGATACCCGGGTCAAGCCTCTATGGATATAAATATCGAGACAACAGCTTTTGAATTTCATTATCCCAGATACTTAATGACATTTAAAACTATGGACGCAGATTACCTATTTTGGCTGTGGTGAAAATCAATGAAGTAATATGGATAACTAAATAGTGCTTCTATAGTAGGATTGTTCTCTGTTTGGTAATGCTGGATCCAGAGTTTGAACCTAGCTCCAGGGCCAGAATTTAATTCTAGTGATGAAGATAATGGCAAAGCCTCTCTATGACAAATTAAACCAGAAGTAGAGGGGGTTCAAGCCATTATTCTGGGAAACACGACTTTCATAATAATGGGGAAATAATAAAGATTTAAGAAACCTTTACCGATGGGAAGGGAGTGTATGGCTGAAGTATTTTTTGCGCCCCAGCAATAAACTATTTTTGAGCTCTAAATTTGCTTGGTTCTAAAAAAAAATATGGACTTAGTTTCTTTTGCTTTAGAACAGCCGTGGAACAAATGAATATGAATATACTATGATGAATATAATAGTTAAACCATGCTGCTACAATCAACTATTGTGTCTGATTTAACATTTTATTTGACTTAATAAATAAACAAAAGCTTCAATACCATCTTTGCAAACGCTGCAACCAACCAGTGAATAAATAAATAAATAATAGTCGAGGAGTTTATATGGCGTTCGCAAGAGCTAGGTAACTTGTGAAAAAATACAAAGAAAACAAAGTATCACAGCGAGAACATAAAAAAAACTTCACATATTGGTAACCACACATTCTCCACCCAGAGAGAAACGACCGCGTCTAGCGGCATCGTGGAAACCTTTTGTACCATCAGGACCCAGGGGATATCTGAAAACGTTTGAAGGGACGGAAAGACTGAATGTCTGTGGAGAACGACGACCATATGAGTCATCAGCTGCGTTAATGCGACGCTGTATCCATGGACTACGTGAGGGGGAACTTGTCTCACTTGCAACTCCACGGAAGTAACGAGGACCCTCTGGGCTGGATGCCAACGGACTACGGTTCTGGTCTGAAAAATAAATAGCATGCTTAAAAAGAAATATTGAAAAGACGTGGCGAAGATTCAAAGCGAGTTTCACGATAAAGCCTCGTCTTGTTTGCTATTAATAGAAACAAAAATTAGGATTTAAAATTAGACACATAGTAATCGCGTTTTTTTCCCCAGATGTTCTAGTTTAACATAAAGACGACGCAAGAAGCTTCGTTTAAAATTTTAGTTTGAATAATCAAAATTCCGCAACACAAGAGAGCCGTTATTTAAATTTTTTTGGGAAAAGGAGGCGGGGGATTTAGACTTAATCTATCAAAAACTAGAACAAAGCAAACCCCGCTGATTAGTGTAACCAATTTTTTTCTATCTTGTTGGAATCTGAAAATGCTTAGAATTCCACTTTCCTCCCAAAAAAGGGCTAAGTTTGCTACCTTAATTTCAGAAATACCTGGACCTTTTCATTTCGATTTTTTTTTATACAGAATGTCAGCACAATCCACCTTCCCTAGGCAACTGCTTCTTAACATTAGTCAGAAAATCCGAAGCACAATTTGTGTTTTGCAAACCAATGCACAAACCACTGCTGTGCAGTACACCGCCTTTAAAATAAGTCTGTTCAGATGCATTAAAACATTCACCTAATTTGCCCAAATAGTATGAATTTGAAAACATTCACAGAAACCGTCAAAATTCGCATCCAATAGCTCCCCCCTTTCCGCTGACTTAATATACTTTCTTTGACTTTCCTATATATTCCGCTTTCTTAGTTTTCTCCAATATTCTAAATCTGTTTTAATTCCTAGGCTCATAGGTGTTTTACAACTACTTTTTGGATAACAGGCGTATTACAACTAAGTAGTTTATATTCGGTTGTATATTCTGATTTATTGTTGCTTTCGTAAAGCTTCTTAAGATGCGTGTAATACCATCTTAGGCATATCAGATAACAACTCCTACACATTTCCTTGGCTTTTTATCCATCGTTTTTCTTCTTTTCTTACTCGTTGACATTTAGTCTTTAGACTCTAATTTGTCTGTTTTAAGTCTTTTTTTTAATTCTTGTTTTGGACCTTGATTTTTTGTTGTCTTTACATTGTTTTCTCTTTTTCTTTTTCAATTAATTTTTAATCTTAGCTTTTCCTTAATTTTTCACTACTCTTCACGATTTTCTGACTCGGCCTTCAAAGTCAAATTTTATGAATGTTAAAATTATTTTAGAGTGTATCTTCTGCGTAGAAGGGGAAACTTTGATTAAAAACTAATTTGGGAGTTGGTTTCAGAATATTGTTACCATCTCTTGAAATCTTAAGAGTCACCTTCTAACCTAAGAAAAAAGAATCACCGTCTATAAACCTTTGTTTCGGAAGTAGTTGCTTCTTTTTATCAAATATAGATCTCCGTTTACTTTTGCCATATATTTTACTGTAGCCTAGTTTGTTCTACATAAATTTGTTTATTATAATATTTATTTATCTATTAATAATATTTATAATATTTATTATAATATTCATTTATAATATAATATTTACCAGATCCTGTTAATCATCTTCTAAGATTTGTTCCATAACATTCTAATCAATTTTTTTTATTGTATTTTTTTTATTTATTGTATTTTTTTATTGTAGTTTTTTTTTAATCTATTTCACTTTTTTTGCATTTCGAGATATATATTTATTTCGTACTGCTGCTATCGGCTCTTGACGACCACCTTCAAATAATTCTATTTACCTTTGTTACGGAAATAGTTGCTTCTTTTCATAAACGGAGAGCCAGATGGTGTGGAATTCTGAGATGAATTGTTGCAAATTTGCAGCTGTCTTCTCTGCATGTGTGGTGAGATTTCGGCATCTGAACTGCTAATATTTGGCGTGTCAAAGCCACTTCCAGAAAAGTCAGCTACAGTTCGGAGGTGGGTGACATTGCGACGCTTTCGCTTGTCATTACGATTGCGTGAATCGGAACGAAGAGCTTGAATGCTTGGAGACTCTGGTCGGCTTCCATTTGGGCTCGATTCCTGACTCTTTTTAACATTTTTATTTGTTTTTCTCGGCTCACGCTTTGCCACCTCAACAATCTAACAAAAACAAAAACATGTAGCCATAGATACAATTTCCAATAAACAGAAATGCGAATAAATAGAAAGAATCAGATGGGAAGACATAAGTAGCAAAAAGAATCTTGTAAGCGATAATGAGAAAAAGTTAACGTATTATATTGAAATTTCCAATCCACGCAGTTTATAGAAAATAATCTAGAAGGAATTTCTGCTCCTAAAAGTGACAAAAGAAATAGATCACACATGAGTTGCGGTACCAGATACGTTAAGAATGCCTAGTATGCTCATAATAGGCGTATGTCAAGGCTTTTTGTAGCCATCCCGGAGGTGCTGATCTTCGTTTCATAGCCCTTCAGCCAGAAAGCGTAATGGAGGGTTGGGGGCCAGCCATACTGTGCTTTTGCATACCCTTCCTGTTTACCAGTCCCAGATTTTTTCCAAAGTACTAATTTACAGCTGGGTTGACGCTGGCTGTGCTTTCAGAGCCACGCTACTGACCCAGGTCTCAATCCAAATAATCGACAGCACTCTGCTAGGACGGAGGGCAGAGGGCACGCTAACCAATGTTGAGGAGAGGGCAATTCCAACCTCCTGGATTTGTCCTCCACTAAATTTTTTGGTCCGTTTAGAAAAATACTTTTGTTGTTTTCATTGAAATAATAAAAAATAAATGAAGAAGTGCCCTCTCCTAAATTTAAAAAAACACTCATGTTTTCGTTTTCATATAAGATATAAAAAAAAACCTCGCTCTGCCCACACCTACCCCTCCTTTTCATGGACTAGAACCCTTGGGAGGACTAATTCAATACAATCCACCAGTAAGTATCAGGGTCCCTCCTTTATTAAAAGGTTCCCCCAAATCTCAAGTTAAGCACGACCCTGTCTCTATAATATTTTTATTTGGTAAAAATTGAATGCCAAAAGACTTGAAGACTTGAAACGCAATAATCCAAACAGACATAGAAGATTCAACACAACCATTTCGCAACACAACCATTTCGCAAAGTCTTTAGAGGACCTTGCCAAAAAGTCCAAACTGCGATGTTTTGTTTGATGTGATACCCAGTGGCTTAATTTAACTCACTTTTTGAACTTTAATTACTTAGCCACTATAACTACTTAAAGTTTTTGACTCAAGACTCAATCTATACTCAAGTTTTTGAGTCTATAGATTTTTATCCGGTGGCGAATCCAGGGTGGAGGGGTTACTTGGAATGAAGCTATTGCTAGCATTCATATTACCAATGGGTAATTACACCAATGGGTAATTCCCCTCCCGATTCTGTTTTGTCAGTTTAACTTTTTGCACTTATTTCTTACACATATCTGCCACATACTGAGGGGAGAATCCCTCCCTTACTTGGGTGTGGTTTCTACTTACACTTATATGAATATGCGGAGCAAAGTAAAGCAGACAAGTTACAGCCAGTCACTCAAGATAAAATTAGGAGTCTATAAGTACAATTCATTCATGTTTCCAAGCCACCTCCTCTTTCCCTTCCAAGAAAAAAATTACTATAAATACAATTCATTCATGTTTCCAAGTCACCTCCTCTTTCCCTTCCAAGAAAAAATTACTTACTCCCTCAGAAGACTATCAAAAAATTAGTCACTCTAAGGGTTTCTAAAGAGAAACCCTTAGACACTTAAGACAGACTTTCTTTTATTGAATACTACAGGAAAGGAGAATGAGGGGAGGTGAGTTGCAATTCGTATGTAAAATATAATTTCGAGGAAAAATTAAGCAGCAAAACTACTTAGTCTGTTGGTGATGGCATTCAAAATTTAAGCCCTCCTAAAAAAAATCCTAAAAAAATGTTCCTAAAAGATACCTCAATGTTAAATCCTACTTTTTATCATAAAGTAGATATGGTCTGTATATTAAGCTTCAGTTTTAGAATTTTTAAATGATGGATTAAGAAATCATAAAATATTACCTTAATCAAGCCAGTTAAATAATTGTCAGTTGAACAGCTTTTTGCCGATTCAGTGCACTCAAATTCGATTAACGCACAAATTTTGTTTGTCATATCTGGATTTCGTGCGGCAACACTGCGAACTTCAGCTGGCATTGATGTCCCTAAGAAGAAACATCTATTAAAAGCTATATTAAACAACTCCAGAAAATAATACGAAAACACTAGTAACATCCCATATATCATAGAAAATGTATATTAAAAACCTGCACAGTCAATAGTTTTATCGATATAGTAGATGCCGTTATAATGATTTTGTTTTAGCAAGATACAGACACCCATCGATTACTTGATAATGTGTCGCTTTGCAAGACACTCCGCTTTGCAAAACCTCCGCTTAGAACCATCTCCCCCGAGGGAGGTTATCCCTGAGCTCCTGTCTGCTGATCGCTTTAAAGGGAATTTCTAGAAAGACAATTCTAGGGGAAAAACTGATGTAAAAAATTGAAAAGTGGTAAATTAACCACAGGAATTAAGTTTTTGCGACCCGGCACAATAACAGACGTCATAAGAAAAAGTATTTAGTATAAAAATCAAATAATTCCGAAGAATGAAGGTTTTTTCTAACCAAGACAGTAAAAGGCCAATTAAGATATACAAATAAGGAAATTCAGCTCGCCTTGTTTTCTTTTTGTGTGTTTGAGTAAATTTTTTCCTGATTGTATACATCCAAAATGTTATTTCTGTCCATCTAAAACATACTAATATGTTATTATTAACGTGTATTAACTAGAGCTAATATGATGTAGTATTTGGATATATTACCCCGCGTTCGATAAGCTTAATTTTTTATTTTCAGCGTTAAATGGGCAACTGCAGTTATTGAGTTGCGTTTAATAACACTTATTAGCCCTATAAAATTAATTATTTGCTTATTTTCCGTTCGAGCTTAATAAGCTATAAGTCGTTCTTTTCTAGACTAATTAAAAACACTTTTTCCACGAAATAATTTTTTCAAAAAAAAAGTTAAGGACTCCATTAAACCAAAAATGAATAAAAATAGAATCAAACAATCTACCAAGCATACAACTACCACAAATCAGTATCAATAAATAAATGAAACCCAAAACAAACATAAATTAAAATAAATAACACAGTCAAACTCAAAACGAGCAGAAATTAATATGACTAGGGTTCTAAAACTCTATGCTTTCAAAAATCCAGAATATAACTTGTACTTTACAGAAAAAAAATCAAATGAATTTAATGAAAAAATGTGCAATGTTAGTTTAGTATACATATGCTGATATTAATTCCTTAAAATCTTAAACAATTTTTTATTTCTAGTTATAAAAATTAAAATATTTAAAAGATTTTTTTACTATTAGTAAGGGCACTAGCCCTCTCAATTCCCAATTGAATGAGCCCTTTTTTTAAGTTTGTAAGACAACGCTTTCTATAAAAAAAAAAAACCTTATATGCCCCTAGGGCATAACTTAAAACTTTTGCCCTGGGGGCTGTGGGGGGTTTGTCATCCACAAAGATACAATTTCCGGACCTTTTAACTACGTTGAACAAACTGGCTATCTCAAAATTTTGATTGAATGTGTTTGGGGAAATGGTGGGGGTGAGAGGGGGGTTAGTTGCCCCCCAGTCACTTTCGATTATTAAAAAGGGCACCAGCCCTTTCAATTTCCAATCCAATGAGCCATTCTTAAAGTTTCTACAACAACACATTCTATAAAAACCTTATATGCCCCCAGGGCATGGCTTACAACCCTTGCCCTGAGGGTTGTGAGGGGGGGGGGATTGTCATCCTCAGAGACCTAATTTCCAGAACTTCTAACTACGTTGAACAAAATGGTTATCTCAAAATTTTGATTGAATGCGTTTGGGGAAATGGTGGGCGTGAAAGGGGGGTTAGGTGCCCTTCAATCACTTTCAACTATTAGAAAGGGCACTAGCTCTTTCAATTTCCTATCGAATGAGCCCTTTTTGAAGTTTCTACAGCAATTTTTCTATAAAAACCTTATACGCCCCCAGGGCAAGTCAGGTGTGAAAGGTTTGTCATCCTCAAAGACATAATTTCCAGAACGTTCAACTACGTTGAACAAAATGACTATCTCAGTATTTTGATTGGATGTGTTTGGAGAAATGGTGGGCGTGAGAGGGGGTTAGTTACCCTCCAATCACTTTCGACTATTAAAAACAGCACTATCCCTTTCAATGTCCAATCGAATGAGCCCTTTTTGAAGTTTCTACGACAACACTTTCTATAAAAACCTTCCCCTGGGGTTAGTTCCCCTCCAATTACTATCGACTATTAAAAAGCACTAGCCCTTTCAATTTCCAATTGAATGAGCACTTTTTGTTTCTACGACAACACTGTGTATAAAAACCTTATATGCCCCAAGGGCACAACTTACAACCCTTGCCCTCGTGGGTTTGGGGGGTTTTTCATCCTCAAAGACATAATTTCCAGGGGATCTCTCAAAATTTTGATTGCACGTGTTTGGGGGAATGGTAGGCGTGAGAGGGGGATTAGTTGCCTTCCAATCACTTTCGAATATTAAAAAGGGCACTAGCCCTTTGAATTTCCAATTGAATGAGCCCTTTTTGAAGTTTCTACGACAACACTTTCTATGAAAACCTTATATGCCCCCAGGGCATTACTTATAACCCTTGCCCTGAGGGCTGTGGGGGGAGTGTCCTCCTCAGACACAATTTCCAGATCTTTCAACTACGTTGAACAAAATGATTATCTCAAAATTTTGATTGCATATCTTTGGGGAAATGGTGGGCGTGGAAGGGGTGTTAGTTGCCTTCCAATCACTTTCGGCTATGTAAAAGGGCTCAAGTCCTTCCAATTTCCAATCGAGGGAACCCTTTTTGAAGTTTCTACGACAGCTCCTTCGACACGAAGTGCCCTGGTTTAAAACCAAGAAACCAAAAAAAAAAAAAA